>JASPKZ010010415.1:0-109056 GCA_030220185.1 Diploptera punctata
TATTATTATTATTAGTATTATTATTATTATTACTTTATTGAGCTTCCACCAATTGATATCTGCCTGAAGACAAAGCATACTATTACAACATCAACACAGAGAACCAATATAGGACTATATATATATATATATATATATATATATCCTAATAATATGATATATTATATAATATTATTTGGACGTAATATAAAACAACACCACTGATATAATATACAGTTAATTATAGAAGTATAAATGAGATGTTCCATAAAGGTAATTAGTTAAGATTCTCAGAGATTCAGGAATAATTCTACCGATAAAAGAAAAATAATCAATCCTTAAATTGCAAAACATTAATATCTCATCAGTCATTTAAATGTTTCGGACCTGAGCGAAAACAATATCACGCATAATTGTAAATTTTATTTCCAAATACTGCATAATTCGGCACAAATTTAAATAATTGGTACTCATTTGTTTCATTACTGTTGTATTAAAAATCTATTGTACAGGGTGTATCAAAAAGGATGCCGTAAACTTACATGGTTGAAAGTACACGATAATAGAAGCAACAATGCCCCAGTAAAAATGGGTCCGCAAACGAGCCGTTTGCGAGATAATTACGAATGTATGGTTACTAGCCACCACTGACGTCATTGTTTGTAACATCGTACGGTTTACTCCTTGCGTACTTGAAGCCGTCCTATGTTCTTTGTTTACAAATCTGAACATTGCCGAGAGGTGGAGTTGTAATCAAACTATACACGCAGAACGTACTGGACGGATACATTACACAGTCTCAAAAGGTATCAGTCTCGTCTGAGGAGTGCCACTTGTGCTGTATTGTAGTTACAATGGAACCTTACAGTAACTAAGAGTATGCGGATATGCATTTCATGTACGGTAGCGCTGATGACAATGCACGGGAGGCTGGACGCTTGTACCAAAAAACATATCCTGATCGAAGACACCCCGAAAGTCGTACATTTACAAGGGTCCATCAGCGCCTGAGAGAAAATTGGGGTTTTGCACATGGCAGAGCAGTAGGTAGGCCTGCTCACAATACGCCTGAGATTGAGGATATTGTGTTGGAAGCAGTACAGCTCTCTCCAGGAACCTCGACGAGAAAAATTGCCACACAAGTGCCTGTACTAAGCCACAGTAGTGTATGGAGAATTTCACAGCGCAATTTACTGTACCCTTACCACCTCCAACGAGTTTAATGTCTCAATGATGCGGACTTTGTTCCTAGAGTGATGTTTTATCAGTGGATGCAACAACAGACTGTAGGCCTAGTCAACCCTCGTTTCGCATGTAACATTTTATTTACAGACGAAGCAGGATTCACACGCGTTGGTGTTTTTAATGATCATAAACACATTTTTGGTGTGAAATAAACCCACATGCTGTTCATGAGTCACAACATCAGCACCGTTTCTCACTGAATGTGTGGTTAGGGGTGCTAGGTGATCATCTCATTGGGCCAAACATTCTTCCACGGAAACTTAATGGACCTTAGGTTTCTGCGGCGTCATCTTCCAGAATTGCTTGAGGATGTTCCCCTTCAGCAACGTCGGAGTTTGTGGTTCATGCATGATGGAGCTCCGGCACATTTTGCTGCTGTTGTGAGACGGCATCTAACGCGCAGATACGGCCAAAGATGGATAGGTCGAGGCGGATCTGTACCTTGGACCCCAAGATCACCTGATCTAAATCCTTTGGATTTTTGTGTCTGGGGTCACCTCAAAAGCGAAGTGTACAGCACACCCGTTAACACGATTGAAGAACTGGAGCAGAGAGTTGTACATGCTTGTCAAAAATTCAGAAATGATCCGGGATTTTCGAAAGAATTCGACATTCTTTTCAGAGACGAGCACAGTATTGCATCCAGATGCAAGGACGACACTTCGAACACCTCCTTTAACAGGTAACCCATAAGTGAAGTAAACTGTGAAATGTGAACTAAATGAGATGTAAAATTAAGAGTAAAGTCTAAATTAAATTAATTTGTACTAACTAGGACGATGTTTACAATGAAATTAGTGGCGGCTTGTAACCATACATTCGTAATTATCTCGCAAACGGCTCGTTTGCGGACCCATGTTTACTGGGACATTGTTGCTTCTAATATCGTGTACTTTCAACCATGTAAGTTTGTGCCATCCTTTTTGATACACCCTGTATAAAAATGCATGTTTGTTTGTTCATATTTTATGCTCTGTCATACCGTTCATCCGATTGTGATGTGGCTTTTAGCAAAATGTTCAGGAGATTCACGGGATGAACACAAACTATAAAATAGTTGTAATAATCTCTTCACCCCTATAATCATCCTTTGTAAAAAACGTAAAAGTCCCATTTTGGATACTTAATGGCTTACTCTGCCTAAACCATAACAAATACACATAATTTATTTAGGCTACCCAGAACTGAATATCTCAAAACACTCTACAAAAAAGTCAGCGATACAATGTGTTATCTTAAACGGATAACTCACAAGAACCATTTTTGTCTTTCATTGATACCAAGAAGATCGGGATGAATAATTTGATTCCTGGGCCAGCGTAGTACCGCACGGATAACTCATAATAACGAATTTTCTGCTTCAACTCATTTACGCCAAGAAGTTCAGGATAAGTAGATTCCTGGGCAACGCCGGGTATTCAGCATGGGGTATCTATAAAAATAATTACGATATAAATTTTTACTTCCACTTATTCAACTAAACAAAAACCACATTCAATTTCGTCTTGCAGCTCACTTATGCTAATAAGATCGGGATAAGTAAATTCTCAGGCAATGCCGGATAATCAGCACGGGATATCTAAAAATAATTTCGGTATAAATTTTTTCCCTTTACTTATAAAACTAAACATAAAAACGCATTAATTTTCGTTTTTCAGCTCATTTATGCCAAATATCCGGATAAATAGATTCACGGGCATTCCTGGGTAATCAAAACGGGGTATATAAAAATAATTACGATATAATTATTTTTTCTTTCACTTATTCAACTAAACAAAAGCACATTCATTTTCATCCTTCATCTCATTTATGTCAAGAAGATCGAGATAGGTAGATTCCCGGGCAACGATGGGTAATTAGCACGGCTTATCTAAATATGATTACGAAGTAAATTTATAATTATTTTTCTTTTTACTTATTGAACTAAACATATGTAAAAACACATTAATTTCCCATATTTAGGTGTTACAGCGCACGTCGGGTATTATGTAGTATTGAATAAATTAAACAAATGTATCTTATAGGATACATTGTCAGTTTAATGAATCCATTAAGTGGACGTTGGCGGTAGCCGTTTCCTGACAAATATAAATACAAATAAATAATATTTTTACAAGCACATTAATTATGGTATTACGATAATTTATGAAAATCCACTTCGCATTTTCCATAAATTTATTAATTTCGTCACTTAATGGTTGTTAATACAAGAGTTGTGCAAACATTTTTGTAATGTCCGTTTTGTGATATAAGCATTCAAAAATTAATAAACCCGTACTTATAAAATTATAAAAAATACGTGAGTCATTATGATAATTGATTCTCCATGAAATTATGATCAGTGTATGACGCCATCAGAGTGTTTTTATATGAACAAGTTTCACTGCTAACTGCGAGTGGGTTTTTAATGCTAATACAATGGTGTTATTTTGTTGAAACATAAATAGTGATATAAATTAATTCATTTACACACCTTCTAAATGTCATGTTTCTGATATTTATATCCCTAAGTACATCATCATAAGCAAGATCTATTTTATTGAAAGACTATCATTGTATTATGAAGCTACTATTCAAGAAAGCATCTAAGATAGCACTGTATTTAATAATTGTTATTCTTTCTCATCTTTATCCAATATATAATAAATAATAGTTTTAAAAAACTAAAACAGCACGCTTTATTAGAACACCGAACTAAAAAATGAAAAATAATTTTAATTTCCAACACGCTAGGGATAAATTTAAAGTGGTCAACAAAAAAAACATCTCCAACGCATATAGAATAAAACTAGAATTATCAACAAAAAGAAAATAATTTTACCATCAAAAGCGTGGGGTGCTCTATATCAAGTAATATATTTGATAATAAACAGATATTGGTAAAAGTAAAGTCTCTAAGAAGAACATGTAAAAATCATAAAATACACCCCACGCTTTTGATGGTAAAATTATTTTCTTTTTGTTGATAATTCTAGTTTTATTCTATATGTGTTGGAGATGATTTTTTGTTGACCACTTTAAATTTATCCCAAGCGTGTTGGAAATTAAAATTATTTTTCATTTTTGAGTTCGGTTTTCTAATAAAGCGTGCTGTTTTAGTTTTTTAAAACTATTATTTTTTTTTAGTTTTAATATTTTACAGAATAAGATATATATGTAAATATCTTTAAATTCCATACTAATGTAGTATGAGCTAAACGTATTACTCTTCTAAAAAAAAATCCTCCCCAGCCGGATTAGAACCAGCGACCTATGGATTACTGAAATTATATACCACTAGTTCACCGCTCTACCAATTGGGCTCTTACAACGATTGACTAAAAAGTCGACAAGTCCGTAACCTATAATACTAGTTTTAATTTGTTTTATTTTCTGATGATTCTGGCCAGGAATTTAGAAATAAAATATGAAATTGTTGTAGTGTCACGGGTTCTTTACAAGTATACAACGTTTCAAGTCGATCCAATGTCTCTAAGTGGGTGAAAATCGAGTTCAAAGATTCCGTTACATAAATTCAAAGACACTTTTTTTGATTTTCTGATGATTCTGGCCGGGATTTTAGAAAATCAATATGAAATTATTGTATTGTCACGGGTTCTTTACAAGTATACAAAGTTTCAAGTCGATCCAATCTCTCTAAGTGGGTGAAAATCGAGTTCAAAGATTCCGTTACATAAATTCAAAGGCACTTGTTTTGATTTTCTGATGATTCTGGCTAGGATTTTAGAAAATGAATATGAAATTATTGTATTGTCACGGGTCCTTAACAAGTATACAAAGTTTCAAGTCGATCCAATGTTACTAACTGGGTGAAAATCGTGTTCAAAGATTCCGTTACATAAATACAAAGACACTTTTTTTGATTTTCTGATGATTCTGGCCAGGATTTTAGAAAATAAATATGAAATTATTGTATTGTCACGGGTCCTTTATAAGTATACAAATTTTTAAGTCGATCCAATTGTGTTAAGTGGGTGAAAAACGCGTTGAAAGATTCAGTTACATAGATAGATAGATACAGGTCAAGCTAATATAAAGCGTGTAAAAATGAATGTTTGTTTGTTTCTTTGTTCATACTTTATGCGCGGCCATACCGTTGATCCGATTGTGATGGGGCTTTTTGCAAAATGTTCGGGAGATTCCCGGAATGAACATAGGCTATAAGAGAGTTGTGATACTCAACTCCTATACCCTTAAAAATCGCCCTTAGTACTGGAAAACGTGAAAAGGGTATATTTTTGAACGCTTAAATGGCTTACGCTGCCTAAACCATAACAAATACTCAAAATTAATGTTCATAGAATTGAATATCTCAAAAAGCTATACAAAAAGGTCCGCGACAGCATATATTTATCTCTTACGGATAACTCACAATAACCTCATTTTTGTCCTTCATTGATGCCAAGATACAAGTACGATTCCTGTGCAAGCATAGCATCATATAGGGGGTATTCTTTTACGGATAACTCACAGTAACGAATTTCGTATTTTAGCTCATTTATACCAAGAAGATAGAGATAAGTAGATTCCCGGGCAACACCGGGTAATCAGCACGGGGAATCTTAAAATAATTACGATATACAATTTTTTTTTTCATTTTACTTACTCAACTAATCATAAGAAGTACATTAATGTTTGTCTTTCAGCTCATTTATGCCAAGAAGATCGGGATGAGTAGATTCCCGGACAACGCCGGGTAAACAGCACGGGGTACCTAAAACTAATTACGATATCATTTTTTCCGCATACCTATTGAACTAAACATAAAAGCACATTAATTTTAATTTATTAGGCGTAGCAAAGCACGCCGGGTATTAGCTGGTATAATATAAAAATTAACGTCTGGGAGTCTGTCATTTATGGACTCAAAAACGATTTAACATATCTGAATGGGGTTTTTACCATCGTTTAGAGATATTTTTGGACAATTAACGTATATAACATAGTGTATTACCGTACGTACCTTAGGATCAAAAAAGTGCATTGGTGTTTTTTTTTAAAGTCGCTTTTTGAACGTTGAAAAATGCCTTACGCTGCCCAATCCAAATCATAACAAATTCACTAAATTAATTGACACAGAATTGAATAACTAAACAAATTCTACAAAAGAAAGTCCGTGATATCACATGTCTATCTATTACATAATATAATTCATAATCAATTTATTCACGCGAATAACTTCGCGGGTCCCGCTAGTTCAACATAAAACAGTAGCTCACGTATAACCTAATCAAATTCTTCAGTAACTCAAATTTATGGTGCGATCTTGAGGTTTACGAAAAATATATTCTATTGTTAGTTAAATCGTATATACCCTCACAGTTCTGTTGCGAAAAAAAAACTGGAGCGAATTTAAATTTCAGCTTTCAGGTAAACCCTAATGGTAGTATTTCACTCAGTTTTTGCGGAATACCTACTCAATTTATTTCAAAGATATACACGGAGTTTCATTCCGAGAAGTCTAAATTTACGCCTACTAGAACGATTTTAAAATGTTCTCTTCAGTTTCACCTCATCTTCTAATGGTCTTATTTTCCTGGTTAACGAACTCGTCATTAGAGAACTAACTCATTGGCAATATGAGACCCATAGGTTCATAGCCATGCGGACATGAACTCTACATATATCCCTATCCTGTTCTCCAATCATCTCCTGTATAATGTAACTTCCTCAAATCATAGTTAATGTTATTCTTGTACCTGATTCTTAGCGTACCAACTGGGCATTACACCTCTGGGTTTCCTATAAGGAGCTTCCATGCCCCTCTTTCATTCCCCATTCTTGCCACGTCACCTGTCTATCGCAGTCTATGAGCCTTAATCATTCTTATTTCATCTGGTTTCCCATAAAAATCATGTAGCTCACTGTTGTACAGTCTTCTCCATTCATATGTCTGTTCGTCTACCTTTATTCCAAAAATTTTCGTAAGAACTTTATTCTCAAATACTCATAATATGTTCTCCTCCCTTAAAGTAAGAGTCCATGTTCGGCATCCTTATAATATAACTGGGAGAATAACAATGATATATATTTACAGTTTAATTTTTTATGACAAAAGTTGTGATGACAAAAGTTCCCATAGTACGTAACAGCATAAAATTACAGAATTCAGCCTATGTTTAATTTTTTTCTGTACCTCATTTCTGCTTGTAAATATTGTTATTTGGCATTTGATTTCAGCCAATTGTTCAAAATTGCCCTTTATTTGTTATTAACTGTCCATATCCATGACATAATGAATTTCTATGTGTTAACCACAAAATATATTTTGTTTTCTTGATGTTTACTTCCAGCCCCAATCCTTACTATTCCTAATTTATGTTTTCCAAATTATTGCTATGTACCGAGTTTGATTGCAATAAAATTGCCATTTTCAGACCGTTAACAGATTATATATAAATTGTTGTCACACTCGGTGTGTAGTAAGTAGTATGGATGAAGAATTACAAAAAAATAATTTTTTTTATGAGAACAACTTAATAACTGTATTTCTTCGGAATCCATTAAAAAACATAAATTACAAAAATTGTTAGTCATTTTGATAAAGGAATCCCCTTAAAATTACGTATTATCACTGTATGTGACCACGAGAATGTTTTGTTATGAACAGGTTTCACAGATGCATTCCAGTGGCTTTTCAATATCAACACACTGGCGTTAACTGCTGTTATTTATTGAAACGTAAATAGAGCATCTAAATTAATGTAAAAATAAACTTTCTAATTGCCACGTTTCCAATATTGTAACATTTTTAATATATATAATTCTACCATATTTGAGAATAAAGTACTTAGGAAAATTTTTGGACCAAACATAGATGAACAGACAGGTGAATGGAGAAGACTACATAACAATGAACTACGTGGTCTTTATAGGAAGCCAGATATAATAAGAACAGTTAAGTCTCGTAGATTGCGATGGGCAGGACATGTTGCACGTATGGGGAATGACATACTTGCATGGAAGCTTCTTGTAGGAAAGCCAGAGGGAAAACGCCCAGTTGGTAGACCAAGAATGAGGTGGGAGAATAACATTAACTATGATTTGAGGGAAGTAGATTATACAGGGAATGATTGGAAAGCATTAGCTCAGGATAGGGATGTATGGAGAGCTTATGTCCGTGCGGCCATGAAGCTACGGGTTCGATAGTGCCAGTGAGTAAGTAAGTAAGTATAATTCTACCATATCGAAAGTCATGTTTTTAACCATTCTTTATCAATTCTAATGCAAAACTGTTGAATTTGAACCCATTTTGAAATTAAATAACTTTTTAAGAAAAAATGTGCACAAATATCTCGAAATAAATGTTTATAAATTTATTTTCACTGTTGTAAATAGAAAACTAAAGAAAATCATTCCGACCAGATATAAAATGTAACATTCGTTATAAATATTCACCAAATTGTACAATATACAGAATATATACAGAAGAGAGAATAAGACATTTAAACGATTTATTTAAGATTCGAATTCGGGAGAATCCAAGTTCAAAACCCGACGCCGACCAACTTCACTGTTTTTTTTTTTTTTTGGTCTCGTTTTCGTCAGTCGTTAAGGTAAATAGTGGAAATCCTATTGGTTATAATAATCAACATTTGAAAGTACAGAAACAGCTAAAAACCGGACTAACGTAACTGAAGATTTTTATGATTTTCCTCAGTTGTCAAGATAAATATAAAGTTGGAATTTGCTTACTATGATCCATTTCAGCATATTTATCATTTTATAATAAGTACTCTTATTGAAATTTGAAGTTAATTGATTATAATTAACAAACACCCGACCTACCATATTTTTTTTTTCTGTCATCGAAGCAAATGCTATATAAGAATTTCACAACCAGGATCTATTTCAACAAATTCGCTATTTCATATTAACAACATTCTTAAAATATAAATTAATTAATTACAATAGACAAACATTGTACCAACGTGATTGAGGCTTTTCGATCCTCTTCAGTTCTCAAATGAAATTATGATAAAATAAAACTATTTATGTTTTAATGGGTTATTTGAAGGCAAGGGAATATTAATTTTGAAGGTAAAATGTTCTTTTAACATTTTCCAATACTGTTGTTTTAACACTGTTCCAATAATGGATCATATTATAATATTATAATCATATTGTGAAAATAAAAATTAATGTCCGAACCAGGAATGGAACAGTATTGGAAAATGTTAAATAACATTGTTTACTGCTTATAAAAGTGGTGATGTAACATTCTCAAATATAGATACTTCTAAACTAAGTCGACCGTTGGCGATGGAGGTGTCATCTACCTGCCAGCGGACGAAACGCGAATTATAGATTTGTATATGTGGAAAGAATTGTTAATGTTTGTGCCAAGTCTAGAATGGTGTAGTGGGCTGCAAACTAGTACGGAGAACTAGAGGTCCACATTCGATTCCTGGTTCGGACATTAATTTTTCTTTTCACAATATCATTATAATATTATAAAATGCTCTTTGTTTACATATTAGGTGTCTTCATGTGAGTCCAAAACGGATTTAGAGATATGATTTTATATATATATATATATATATATATATATATATATCACAGGAAGTAGCAAAATTATATACATTTTTAAAACGACATGAGGTAGGCCTACAAATATGATGGTACTGAGGAAAGTCGGCAGAACTAGGCCTATGTGGCGATGAATGAGACAGATTGTAGATTTAAGAGAGAATGTAGAGATAGTTTTACGAAATATAGGTGTATGGAAATGGAAAGTGATGTCAATCCTTCATGATACGGTATAATGTTATTTTTTTACGATATATTCAGTGCTGCCTTCTAGTATTAATAGTGACTATTTAACTCATGCCCCTAATGGGAGTCAATGACCACTCACGTTTTAATAAATTTTGTTTTAAAACAAATGACAGTCGTGTTTCATCTCGCTCTTTATCGAGTTCTCTTTACCAGCTCCTGCTTTTGTGATTAAGGAAGCTCCTCCTTTTTAATATGTTGAACACGTCAGAGCTTCTTTTTGCAGTGACTGACTCTCCAACAATTACACTGAATATAGCAAATAGAGAACAGATTCCTTCGAACAATACATTTGTAAGTGTATTCAATAATTGTGTTTTTAAATAATAATTTTACTGTGTTGTTTACGAAGAAATAATTAATAACCTATAATGTTGGTTATAAAGTACAGTTTGATGTGTTTCATTTTTCCTCAACTAGAATGTATTCTTACAATATTGCGATGGTTATCGCTGATTGTGACCCTGTTTGGCAATAAATAATTGTAGATATTATTAAACACACAATTAAAGTATAAAATTATAAGATAGTTACCAGGTCCGTCTCCTCAACTTAAAAAAACACAATGTGTACAATTTTGAAATTTCATCAATCTTTTGTAATTGTGATGACAGGCTGAGTTCTGCTTTTGCAGAATATAATATACTTTATATAGGTGTGTAGCATTGCAAAAAATAGGATTTTTTTTCAAACATTCTCCCATGATATCTCACTTTTAGCCAGTTTTCAAATTAACGCCATTTACACAGCAAATACAACAATAATAATGATAAAAAATAATAATTTATTTATATACACATTTTAATATTTACATATCTTTCTGTGCCTAAAGTTTTATTTTTCTTCTCCACTCGTCTCTATCCATCCACTCCAGATCCTCCAGACCTCTTGTTCTCATTCCAGTTCATATTTCTTGCATCCACGAGTTTCGAGGTCTTCCTTTCCTTCATTTTCCGGGTGGAAACCATTCCAATGTTTTCCTGGGTAACCTGTCTTCTTGCACTCGTCGTACGTGTGTTTGAAAATATCACGAGTTAATCTATATCACTAGTGTATCTACGTAGTACACCCTAACCTGGAGTTCCATAGTTGCGCGGACACAAGCTCTCCATACATCCCAATCTCGAAATAATGTTTTCCATCATTTCCTGTAAAATTCACCTCTCTCTCATTCACGATAATTACTCTTCCCCAATCCCAATCTTGGCCTGTGTACCGGGCGTTTCCCTCTGGTTTACCTACAATACCTTTCCATGCCCCTCTTTATTCCCCTTCGTGCAACATGTCCTAACCATCGCAGAGACCAGAAGACTTAACTGTTTTTTATAAAATATGTTTTCCCATATGTAAAAATCATATGGCTCACTTATGTAGTTTTCAGCATTTGCCTCCCAGTTGTCCGCCTTCGATTAAATAAAATCTTGATAAATTTACTCTCAAATAATCGTTTTTTTTTTCTCTCTCCTTCCTTAAAGTAAGAGTCCATGTTTGGCATACATATAATACATCTCGTAGAATAATAGTTTTATATGTTTTTAGTTTAACTCTTTTTTTAGAGAAGATGGGAAGACAAGTGCATAATAACATGTGTTTCCAAAGTTGAGTCAACATTTAATACCCATCTATACCTCATTCCTGTTCGTAATTATTGTTACTGGAAATTTGAATTCAGCCATTTTGAAAAAAGTCCCCTTACATTTTTACCTACAATGTTATTCAGAACACGCTGTATGTTTCTCTATATGCTTCCGAAAGTTATCTCTTGTTCAAATACTACACAGTCTCGTATGAAAATTTAATCCGTGCCACAGAGTAAATATACAAAGAAAATAATGAGAAAACGAAATCATGCACACATCAAACACCCAAATGAGTTGTTGGGTCAGTGTTTGTGGACATGACAGAGAGGAAGCATAATGGAATGACATTAACTCGGGGTAAGTGAGGGATGAGAGGTTTTAGCGTCAGTAAACCCTTTTGGCAAAATGTTTGTTCCCAGTTGTGATGTTACATGATAATCCGGTAGGATATTATTAATAGTATCAAAACGCATGCGCAGAAACATTCCTAATGGGATTAATGCTCATTTAAATAGCATTCAACTTGTCACATGAACACTTACCAAAGATTATTTTTTCAATAAAAATGCATATCTCCCTCTACTTACATGTGTAAATGTAAGTCCTACACAAAAGTTAAAAGAATATATATATATATATATATATATATATAATTAAGAACGTTTTCTTGGGTTTTCCGTGTCATGGAAAACCCAAGAAAACGTTCTTAATCATACTTAGTGTTCTGCCCTAGGGCAGGTCCTTCACTGCAATCGTAGTATTTTCCTGCTATGCTTGCAGTTTTACTACGGAATTATAGGTGTGGTATTTTCCTGTTGCTTACCACACCGGTGAAGGATAATGATGATAATGATAAGGATAATTATGATGGCCAGATGATATTCGGGGATCTTTTGGGCATCAAAGCTACCAGACATTTGTCTTACAGATGAGGAAAAACTCCGGAAAAAACCTCACCCAGGAAGCTTGTTCCGACCGGGTCTCGAACACGGGCCCGCTGCGTGACAAGGCAGCACGTTACCTCGAGGTTACAGCGGTGGACTATATGTATAGTTTCTTTAGATTAATAGGGCCTATCTCCCTTTCCAGGTACTTTTACATGTTCCACGCCACCAGACGTTTCATGGATATGAAAATAATTACTTTTTATGTAGGTCTACAGAAACAAATTAAACATGCATTCCATTCTGATAAATGCTTGCCACTAAGCAATACAGAGGCACTCGTCATCCCAAATTCTAAAATAATAAAAAAATATATAAAAACTGTCATTCTTTCAATTATATTATTTGGATGCGAACCATGGATTCTTACTTTAAATGAGAAGATATTACGAATATTTGAGAATAAAGTTCTTATAGACATTTTTGAATAAAGAGAGACGAAAGAGAAGCGAATGGAAAAGACTACATAATAAAGAGCTATATGAACTTCGCCGCAGCAAACCAGATGTAATAAGAACAATTAAGACTTGTGAACTGGGATGGGCATTAAATGTGGTACGAATGGGGAATGGAAGAAGAGCATGTAAACTCCTTACAGGAAAACCAGAGGGAAAGTGCCCAGTAGGTAGACAAGAATGAGGTGGGATGATAATATTAACCATAATTCGACGTAAGTAAATCATACAAGGGATGTTTGTAAAATATCTCAGGATAGGGATGTACTGATAGCTTATGTCCTCGCTACTATGAACCTAGGAATTCGATAGTGCCAGTGAGTTAATTACTTAGTTCTTTAAAATATATTGTGTTTATGAGTTTACCTGAATTTATTTAGTTTTAGATAATTATAGCGTTTTTAGTTAAAATATAAATTTTCTATTGTAAACTCTAGAGGGCATACATGCTTTTAACCACACAAGGTCAAGGAGATCATAAATCCTTTGCTTAACATATTATCATAAGTAATGCCACGAGTGATTTCCAATTTATCTAGAGAATTTGGAAATCAAGAGTGGCATTTGTTAGGACTATTTAATGAATAAAATTAAGCTGTTTACTCACAAATCATTATTTAACTATAGTTATTTTAAAATATGTATATATTTAATGTAAACGGCGATGTTTGAAAACAAATGAGAAACGATAGGTACGCTTCATCTGCTTCTTTTGTTTATCACTGCAACCAGATCATACTATTTATTGCCAAAGGAACGCAATATTGTAAGAATGCTCTCTAGTGGAGAAAAAATGAAACACATCAAACTGTATATTAATTCATTTCTGATGTCGTATGATGTAAATATGACAATTATAGTTTTCTGGATTGTTACCTGGGAAAAAATACATTTAAGAAAGTGCTAACAGTGGTTACTTTTTTTGGTGGTATAATAAATTGCTACAAATGTTTTTATATTAACTCCCGCATGCTGCATATATTGACATTCATGCACTATATATACAATCTGGTAGCCGTATTTCTCACGGGCTCAGTCACTGCAAAATAATGGTCAGACCTGTTCAGAATATTAAAAAGGAGGAGCTTTCTTTAATATGGTAATTATAACACTGATAAATATTTCGTGAAACACGACTCTGATTGGTTGTAAAACATAATTCATTGAAACGTGATTGGTCATTGACTCCCATTTGGAGCATGAGTTAAATAGTCAACATAAGACATCCAGGTAATCATAAAGTATAATCACCTTCCTATCACAAGAAAGTAGGTTCTGTTGTACATTAGGATCACTTAAAAGAAACCTAAATTATTTTTTTCTTTAATTTTCGATTAAATATTATTTTATCGCATATCTGAATAACATGCGTGTTCCATATTATGACTAATAGTAATAGTAGTAATAATAATAATAATAATATTATTTATTATTATTCAATTAAGTACATAAACAGAATAAGTAAATATATAAATTCAAAAAAACATGTAAAGTCCTTTGCGAGACTTTGGAGTGGAGGGAGGTTAAGGCTCCCACTTTTCTAGACAATTGGCACGAGTTGCCATGCTGGTTGTCAATCCTTGTACGACACCACATTTAACCCCAGAACATATTTTAATACTCATTTCACTTAAAGCCCGAGTCGACCCTAGGGTCTTGTTGCCGCCAGAAGATTTCAATGAATCAATCAATCAATCGCATGTATCTCCTTATTATGAGCATATGGAATTCACAAAGTATTTCTATCGGACCCTAATTCTTGGCAATTTCATTTCTTCATTTTTAAACAATTTATTCAATAACTGTCCTCTTAGTCCTCCTACCCTAGGGATTCCAATAAAAGCCATTATTTCCAATACATCTTCTTTTCTATTGTTTTCCTATGAATCGTTAATATAATTGAAGCCTTCGTTAAAAGTAAGTTTTGTCATCAGAGTCCAGCCGGCCCTTTCTTTCATTTCCATTAATAAAATAGGTTTAATATTTGCTGGTTTTTAGACAAACAGTACCCAATTCCAGTGGTTGGGCTTCCACTTACCTCCGAACTGGCTCTGCTCGGATCTTAAGGGAAAGTATGGTCATTTCCTTCCATACTCAATAGTTATGGATTTCCTGTCAATACTCAGTGATGGGATGATGGGGTCATCATAATTCTACCCCACCATAAGGTTTAGGTCAGTTTAAAATGTTGAGGCCCATTGGTACCAGAACCCTCGACTAGTATCATCGTATTGACTTAACCAATTACGATATTTAATACACAAGTGATCTTCTTGGTGATATAATATTAAAATATATATGTAGTCAATATGCCCATTTCACCAATTAATGTTTTAAAATGGTCAACAAGTTTCTACAGCCAAGCTGTCATTCTCAAGACCAGTCAATATCTGGTCTTGAGAATGACAGCTTGGCTGTAGAAACTTGTTGACCATTTTAAAACATTAATTGGTGAAATGGGCATATTGACTACATATATATTTTAATTACGATATATGTTTTAATAAATTCTACAATACATTATCTCATTCTTAATTTTTTACACTTTATTGTAATTTATGTACATATTTAACACATCGCTTTCAACTTTCATAATTTTTATATGTTCAATGTTTCTGGTTTGTTCTAATCTAGACTTACGCTCTGATATTCTCCAGTAATCGAGCCCTGTTGTTATTAACTTTTAGCTAGGCACCTTGTAATTAATTTTCCATGTCACTGATTCTCTATTATATAAGACAACTAGCTGCCCCGGCGAACGTCGTATCGCCTTTAAATATGTTTACGTTAATTTTTCCGATGTTTTAATAGTTACCTGCTATTCGGGGCGCAAACAAATCCAACAAATCAAAGATCATAAAAATCGGTCCAGCCGTTCTTGAGTTATAAATAGTGTAACTAATCTGACTTTGTTTTATATATATATAGAAGTCCCGGCCACGCGTTGCTGTGACTAAGGTATACTATACGTTAAATTATGTTGTAGTAAACTATGTGAGAAATCTAAATCAGAATGTTTTTGTTTTACACAATTTTTTAGTTCTGGTACGTTAACTACACCCGATATAAATATGGGTGGTGGTTTATGTGGAAGTGGTTTTGTTGATTGAGATGAATTTATGTTATCTGCATTCTCAGTATCATCCATAAGTGCATCATAAGGATTGTATACATTTATTGATGAAATTTGCCCCGACCGAGACTTGAATTCGGGCCCCCTGCGCAACAAGGCAGTACGCTACCTCGAGACCACAGCGATGGACACATTGATGACTATATCCCTTTACTCGATATATATTTCCTTTCATGGCATACTTAAGATGTTATTACATAGAGTGAAACAGAACTCAACCCACGACACTCAACTATTGCCTAATGTTCCGGAATGTTTTGGAAAAAAAAAAAATCGAGTGTTTTTATATAAGGAGCCTATAGTCTCCGATAACTTATATTAGAAGTCAGAAGACACTCAGGAAACACAAAGTTATATTATCACAATAGTTTAGATGAATTGATCACTGATGACTGAAGGCGCCATCTCTCCTTAGTGGTCACTACGATCCAGATTACCTTATCAATAAAATGCGACCTTATTCGAAACCTTCAGGCATGTTCCATTTTACGTTACGAGGTATAAAAATGTTTCATTCACTTTAAAAAAATGGTGGATGCTATTTTACTGTCTAACAAAGCCCTTCAGCTCCTTGTTCCCCATCACAGACTGCAGAAAAGTCTCTGGAATGCTGAACTTCTCAGTCGGGATATTGAGAGATCAAATCCAATGAATGAGGCTGCCCATTTTTCCTTTCTATGAAGTTCAGGACCATAAAATTGTGATGGAATGTCTTCAAATGAAAACAAATTTAACCACGTATATTATATTACAGTAACACTACACATATTAGGTCGATAACAATCGTAGACTACAGTTATAATTTCAACCTAATACATCGTAAATTAAAAATAGTTATTTGGGTATATTATTATTTAAGGAGACATACGTAGTAGTGAGAAGATGGTGAAAGTAACTCGTAATCAAAAGAAATATTTCTGATTCTATTTATAGTCCAAGATCCGGCTGCAAGTTACTCGTTCATCGAGTGTATGAACAAAATGATTTTGTTCATTCACTTGATGAACATAGTAATCTTGCAGCCGGATCTCGGACTATTACGAAATGTTACAATTTAAGGGAATTCTATTTCACGGTACATTCAAATAAAAAAGAGGAAAAGCACACTATTTATTCTTACAATATGAGAAATGGCTTAAAATTAAGTACGAAGTTGATCTGAAAGTCACCTAAAATAATCATGTTTACGATGTAAAAATTGATCAATCATTCCTCAAACACTGTAGCCAACATTACAAAAACACGCTAACAAACAAGTTAATGGTAAACTAATATGGTGTACACTAACTTGCCCACTAATGTAGATGGACTTCTGGATAGAAAATCTGATGCGTGAGTAAATATATAGGCGATTAGCTCTAGCGGGAACGTATGTAATTATTGTTGCTACATGATACCACAAGTTACATGTTCTCTGATGGAATATTCAAAGGTCGTATCTTGGCATATAATAGCCCAATTTATTTTATACTAAAGATGCATTTAACTTTAAAAACATTATACTGTATCTACTTTCGCATGTGCATCTCGTCCTAAAGAGGAATAGAGAAGAAATACGCGTAAAACTTTAGACACAAAAAGATGTATATATAATGTAAATCTCTATTATATAAATAAATTATTATTATTATTATCATTATTATTATTATTATTATTATTATTAAGTTTTACTTTTGCAAAATTTACGAATATTTGTATTTTGTATGTCGTTAAAAAGATATTGTCATCAGAGAATTGCGATATGAACATAATAAATTTTAAAACAAGATCTGTAAAAAGTATGTGGACTTCAGAAGTAGCTGCGGACAATACACCGAGTCCGAGCTAGATTTATTAGAAATAATAGCTCAGCATTTAATAAGAGCAATTTTATTTGTATAGACCTACTATGTAGCAGGATGGTGTAAACTATACATGGTCTTATTTGTATAACAACAATATTAGAAATCAATAAAAAAGCAAGAACATTTAAGACAAATACTCTCCTATAATCAATTACGTATTAATAAGGGATAACCAAGCTGTAGATGCTAGAAAATATGGTGGAACCCTTTCAAATACCCATTAACACCATGTAGAAAACTCATAATGAACTGGAGAGCAACTGGAATCGGAGTACAATTCCTCAGTAAATGCAAAGAGAGAGCGAGAGAGAGAGAGAGAGAGAGAGAGTGAATGAGGACTTGAGAGGAAATGTGACGTCATGAATACCTTTCCTCCCTTAAGAGCACACTGATGTTTCATGTAAAGTACTTTATTATAGAAGAAAGTATTCCTGCTAAGTGTTTAATTAATGATACGCCTAGGTATATCTTTTATAACATACATTACTTATTTATATTTGTCATTATTAAACAAATTTTCTGTAGCAATTGTGCCGGAGGACAGGCCTTTCACTGCAATCATAGCTTTTTCATGCTATGCTTTGCAGCTTTATTAGAGAGTTATAGATGTGGTAGCTTCCCGTTGCTTTCCACACCGGTGAAAGATGATGTTGATAACGATAAGGGTGATGGCCGGATGATTTTCGGAGACAGTTGGGCTCTAAGCTTTCTGACATTTGCTTTACAGTGAGGAAATACCCCAAAAAACATCACCCAAGAGCCTGTCCCGACCAGGAATCGAACCCAGACCCGCAGCGTGATAAGGCAGCACTCTAACCCGAGACCACAGCGGTGGACTATTATTAAAGATAAATCTTTATATGTCATTGTTGCGTTTTCATCACAGTAAAACATCGTGTTATCCGGATTAGTGAGTCCCGATTAAGTGAAATTAAAGCCACAGATAATTCTTTGTGAATAAAAGTGATAAAAGACAAACGTTGCAACGCTGTTAAGATAATTATATCCATGTGGAGTAAGACATGAAAACGTCCTTTAAAAATGTGAAGACATTGTGGCAGATAACAGTTTTCAGTTTTTGGTGATTTAAGCGGTGTGTTAGAAGCCTCTAACAACAACTTCCCGGCTATACCTGGCAGTTACAATGATATCTTTTAAACCAGAGGAAAATAGTTGTCTTTGATGCCGCCTGCAAACTAAAATACTGAGTCCACTATAGCAAGATTGAGAATTGGAGGGAGGCCTATTGCTCCTTTGTCATTAACGTTATCCTATGCATTTCTATCAACCATTACATGCCGAAATATACCCTGAAATTTTCACTCAGAGAAATGTACCAAGGCCGTATCCAAAAAAATATCTGCCGCTTTTAAATGCAAGGCACAGTAATCACAGATAGAATCCACCACTATACGGAGCAGATGGACGTCCATGCATAAATAAGAGCGCAATGGAGTGAGGCGGGACGCGACGCGGACGGCAGGTAATGGGGGTTATCCATTCTACCAAGTCAGTAGTTGTTTCACCTCCCTACAGTTTAAATGGCAGATTTGGCGCTGGATTTTAATGCGTTATAGTTAAAAGCGGCAGATATTTTTTGGACGCGGTCTTCGTACATGACAACGCTTCTCTGGGAAATATTTCAAGGTAGGTTTCGGCATGCAAAGGTTGACAGTTCCCTTGTAAGAATATCAGCGTGTAGAATATGTGCAAAATAAAATACACAGGTTCCTTAACTTTGGCTTAAAACCGTGTTTTATTAAAAGTTAGCAGTTCGAAGGTATTTCTTTTAATTAAATAGTATCCTTATCCGAATTAACCGGAATACGGTATAACTGGGTCCCGATTAACTGTATAAAATATTTAGTCCAAAATATAAAATAATTACAAATATAACAGAGCTCTACAAATTTGTTTTTGTTGCCCTGGATATCTCAGCGAATTTCTGTTTTCAAGTGCACAGTTTACGAATATATTCATGAAAGTGCTGAATGTGCTCTAGTTTTTATGATTTTTGCGTATTTTATATATTAAACAATAAACAGCTTAATATTAATAAAATTTATGTTTCCAGTCATGATTTGATTTCGGCGCATTTTTTTCGCATATACACACATCACGTGATCCCCACTCTCACACCCCTCACTCCACATATCGGCCATGATCTCAGTTATTTGACAAAATTAAAATACTCACGGCGTGCATCTGGATATGATAAAACAATTCGTCAAAGCGTTGGACAAGGAAGGAAAATGTCCCAAGTACATTTGTAGAAAATTTTCTAAGCTCAGTATGTAAAAGTTAAAAGGCGGAAAATTGTTGGTCCTCAAATTCGGCAATTGATGAAAGATGCAAATTTTATCAAAGTTATGACTTCCGGAAAGTGAAGCTTGGAAGGGTTTTGTATTGGTAGTACAAAATTTCCTAGATAACTATAAAGCACCAAATTATAAATAAATTGTGCAAAACATGTTGATAAGCTTCAAGATTCTGGGAGCAAATATGAGTATAAAGTTACACTTTCTCCACAGTCACCTGGATAGATTTCCGGATAATTTAGGAGATTATAGCGACGAACGGGTAGTGCGCTTTCACTAGGATCTGAAATAATGGAGTAAAGGTATCAGGGTAGATGGGACCGTCACATGATGGCAGATTACTGCTGGTCTTTAAAAAGAGATTGTTCCCCAAAAAATTATAGAAAGAAATCTTATAAAAGGCATTTCACTGAAGTATAACATGGGGTTTCGATATTTTTTCTTTATATTTACGTCAGTGCATACTAATTTTCAAAAAGCAATTGACATTATAAATATATATGTCATATTTCTTTTCATATTTTCCGATTTTGTACTGTAAAATGATAATAAAGATAAAAAAAAGCAAATCTTCCAAAACCATTGATAGTTTCATGAATTGTGAGCATAAATATATCCAAAATTAATCTTATATCAAGGGCAACAAAATCACTGTTGACCAGTGTAATATTTTCTTTAAGATACTTCCAGCAATAATTTCTTAGTTTGTAAATATAACCTATTGAAAATATGCTTAAGAAAATATTCAATAGAAGTAACGAAAATACTTTTCTTTCTCCTAGAATAATTGAGTGGCTCAGTGGAATAAGGGCCCATCCCAACCAATGATTGATTTTTAGTTATTTGCAGATTATGTATCCTATGGCTATCTTCTGTTAATCTTTAGAATCTCATAATTCTAACTTTGCTCAAAAGAGGGTAAATGAGACTTTATATCTAAGAAAAATGTCTAACTTCTTCACGCGCGCGGGAAATAAAGGCCCATCCCAACTGCTGACACGTGACCGTATATTGTCCGCTACTCTGTAGTCCGTTGCAATACTGACTAGCATTGCCGGCAAATATCAGTAAATGCAGAATGGCTGATGCGGCAGGTTCTTGTGCAAATGGATTTAGTGTAATAAAATATAAGAAAAGAAAAATAAATGTGCAAGAGTGGAATAAAATGAAGCAGAACATTTTACGCAAGAGTGGAAAGGAATATATATCGGCCTGAATCAGTTGCTTCAAGAGGTGCGGACGAAATTGCTAGTTGTTTATTAAAAGCTGTGCCACTGATTGAAAAAGGTGCTAATAAAAATAAACTTATAATGTATGTAGTGATTCATGTGTTGTTCAAAACAAGAATTATACAATAATGGGACTTTAGCTGTGCATGATTGATTGTGATTGGTTTGAAGAAATTGAACATAAATTCCTTGTACCAGGTCACATGTTCCTCACCTGTGATGCTGACTTTGATATGATTGAAAAAGTTAAAGAAAAACACAAGTGCTTTATATACCTGAACAGTGGGCTCACCTCATAAGAACGAGTTGAACGAAGAAACCGTTCACAGTAATTGAGATAAATGCAGAAGATTTTAAGATTTGGATAACTTAAATGTTCACAAAAGAAATGTGACGCTGGACGAGCATATGGTAGACATCAGAAAAGCATCTCAGTTTCGTTTTGTGGAAAACAGAGACGTAATGTACGTAAATTCCAGTTTTGGTGATTTGGCTTTAGAGGAAGTAATAAGTCTTTAAAAAGGGAAAGGAAAGTGTCCTGTATTACGAGATGTAATATTGACAACAAAATATCCTAATGGTAGGATGATAAAGAAGACATCATGACTCTCAAGACAATTGTACCACCTATACACCAGACATTTTAACAGTAGCCTTAATTAGGTGATGATTATTATACGAATGCTGCAAACGTAGAATACGTAGATTAATGCAATATTCAAGTTAAAAACTGTTATTTAATTTGTTTATTTATTGTTGTATTTTTTTATATTCTCAATTTTCTTTTTCTTCGATCAGACTTATGAAACAATGTAGTGATCTATACATTTGCAGGCAGAAAGCTTATTTTATGTACAAGACATGTACCGAATATTATCAACGTGTGCTATATATATTTTACTCAGTGTAGATTTTAACAAAATGCAATTTTTCTCCAAACTTAGTGCAGTTGGGATGGCCCTTATTCCACTGACCCCTAATTTTTCTCGGTCCAAATTGGTCAGGTTTTGGAGATCCATTCAATATATTATTATTTTACTATATTTCATTTTATTAACAAATCTAATTATACCATACAGATGCGAACTATGGAGAGAGGAGAAACGATTAGCAGTATTTGAGAATGAAAGTTCTTAGGAAACATTTGGACCAAAGAAAGACGATCTGACAATGGAGAAGACTGCATAACCGTGAACTATATTTCCTTTAGAGAAACAAGTAAATAAGTACAATAAGAATAGTATCGTAGTCTGCGATGGGCAGTACATATGGAAGCAATGGGGAATGCAATAGGGCCTGGAAACTCCTTGTAGAAAAAAACACAGAAGGAAAGCCCCAGATAGTAGGCGAACAATGAGAAGGAAGAATTATATTATACAGGGGATGATTGAAAAACATTAGGTCAGGATAGGGATGTATGGAGATCTTATGTTGGAGCGGCCATGAACCTCCGGGTTCCGCCTTCCAATAGCCCTAATCTCAGAAGTGCATTACAATACTGCCATTGCCAAGAGTGAGTAGCAGAAACTTCGTGAGATAACCTGATGACATTGTTCAAAACAACAGGCCTATATAAGGTTTTTTAGTGCTATAATTAAGTTTAGTGTTAACGTTGATTTTGTAAGTGGTTTTAAATGAAGGTAGAATAAAGCATCTCTCTTCATAAGTAAGGTAGATAAATTTTCACTCGATATTACGACTACATTGATGTTATAATGATGTGGGAGAACAAACAATGGAATTTTAATAGCAAGGTCTTTACAAAGGTTTATGAAGAGTGTGTGCCCTCCCTCATACCCGCATGTGTATGACGTACTTACATGTAGGATCAAGGACGTGGGATAGTTTATGAGACTTCTGAATGCCAAAGGATTACGAAACTATTCTGACCAAAAGCACTTGATCTTGTCTTTTTTTTTGTTTCTCCTCTTCTAAATAATAATGTAATGGAGAAGATGAGTAAGGGGTATAAAATTGCAATATGTGCTGCGTAAGGGGTATAAAAGTTGTTCAGTATATGTTGTCTGTAAAGTCCTGAACCCAGAGATGAAATAATGTCGCGCCATCACCCTTACCGTTATCAACATCATCTTTCACCGGTGTGGAAAGCACGGGAAGCTACCACATCTATAACTCTCTAGTAAAGCTGCAAAGCATAGCATGAAAAAGCTATGATTGCAGTGAAAGGCCTGCCCTCCGGCACAATTTCTATAGAAAATAGTTCTATGAATCCACTCCAAGATATGCTGCATCTGTTTAAAGATTAATGGTACTTCTATACTAGATATAATCATCTCGCTACTAAAGGAGTGAGCCCGAATTGTTCGACTCCCGTAGGAGAGAGTAGGAGGAGCAACAGTCAGTGGATGTAAATTGAGTGGCGGTTTCTAGAACTCCGCAGAAGTATTTTGCCATATGAATTGATTTGAATTTATTATTATTACTATTATTATTATATTATTATTATTATTATTATTATTCCCATCTTCACAATCTCATACACACACATACACATAAACACAAGCAAACAGCAAACACAATTACACACACCACACACAACACACACACAAACACAAACAAACACACAATTACTCTCATATCACGTATCATCAAAACAATTATCATTACTTTAAGTTTTACGAATATTTATTTATGTATCACTAACACAAACTCACAGACACAAACAAACACACAATACATTTTACTTTATATAACATCTACACTTCACATAACCGAAATCTGTATGTATTATGTTTTATTTATTCAATAAAGATTAGATAGTAGTTAGGGACATAGAGCAGACCCGGGGATAAGGGCATTATGCCCGAGGTAACCCGGGGGGATGGTGGTGGGGCTCTAAATAAAGAACAAATATTATTATTATTATATTATTATTATTATTACTATTATTATTATTATGATTATGAGTATTATTCTTACTATTCTTAGTATTATTATTATTATTATTATTATTATTAGGATTATTACTGACTTTGCTGTTAAAATAAGGGTATTCAGTGGATAACGAGGCTAAAAGTGAGATTCCATGAGAACATGTTTGAAAAAAATCATTTTTTTTTTCGAAATTGTATACCTATATAGATTAATTTACACTTGCGGGGCACTATCATTACTAACCAGACCGGCTGTCAAGAAGTAAAGCATAGGATACCCAATGACAAATAAGCTTGTCACAAGAAAAAAGTAATTTTTTTGCGGACCTTTGGAAATATTTTTAGGGAAGAGGCCGAGTGAAGTACTTTGTGTGGAGTGTAGCGTTATATGGTGCAGAGACTTGGACAAAGTACGACGAACTTAATGAGGAAAAGCGAGTGGAAGCTTTTGAAATGTGAATATATAGAAGGATGGAGCGCATAAAGTTGACAGACAAAATAAAAAATAAAGATGTGCTAGACAGTGTAGGTGAAGGAAGAATAATGCTGGAACTCATAAAGATGAAGAAAATAAATTGGATTGGCAACTGGCTAAGAGGAAACAGCCTGCTGACGGATCCCTACAATGAATGGTCTACGAAAAGTAAGTTAAAGGCAAAAAAAATCAGATGATAGACGATACTAAAATAAATGGTTTGTATGCGGATACAGAAATGAAGGCTGAGTTAAGGAAATAGTGGATAATGCTGAGTTTGCAGTGAAAGCCCTGCTCTTGGGCAAAATATGTATGTATAGGTTTAAATATTATAAATATTAAAGAAGTTGCAAATAATTTTAAAAATTTCGTGGCGCAGGTGCTGCGTAAAATAAACGAATTCCTCAGCAACTTGAATGTACGACACGATTTTGCTGATTTACGATATGTTTATTTTGTTAGATTAATGAGCTTTAATTTGATAAGCAAACTGATTTCCGGTCGGACAGAAGAGAAAACAAACCTATCAGAACCGCAAGTGAAAATTTTTGTATAATTTGACACGAATTTAAATAATTTCCCAAATACTTAATTATAAATATTGAATAAGTTAAACTAATGTAATCTTATAGGATAAATATAAATTTAAGGATTAGTTAAAATACAATTTTTTTTTAATTTAGGGTTTCAGGTAAACCCCCGTTTCTAAAGATCGGATTTCATTGATTCTTGGAGAATACCTTCCTGGTTTTACGATTGCATTTACCGAGTTTCGTGCGAAACATTGCATATTGCTACCGCTAGAATGATTTTTAAATTTTCGTATTAATTGAACTCCTACACTTAATGGACAGATTTTGCTGGTTTAACGAACTCGATTTTTTTTTTCAATTTACCGCTTGTTAAATTTGGTTCCAATAAAACAAAACAAAAATGGTGCTGAGTTAACGAACACACACACACACACCACACACACACACACACACACACACACACACACATCTTAATATATAAAAATTACGTGTCACGTTGTTTGTCCGCGATGGAATCCTAAACTACTGAACCGATTTTAATAAAATTTTGCACACTGTGTGCTGTTTGATCCAACTTCAGACCTACGGTTGTTTATAACTAAATTTATAGTCGCATTATTTTTTATTGCGAATTATTTGTTTATTATTTAACAAAGAGTTATAATTATCTGTGAGTTCCATACGATTCTAACAGATGACGGTGTAAGGTAATTGGTTTATTATTTAACCAGGTGGCTGTGCTTTTTGTGCAACCGCGAATTTCAATTGAATTACAAATATTGATTATTTCATAATATAAGTGTGTTCAGTGTATATTTTATTTTCAATATATTGATAATAATATTAATTTCGTGTGTAAGTATTAGTTTTAAATAATCTGGCTGAAAGACAGCAACTTAATTTAAATGTAACTGGACCGAGAAGGGACATTGAACAATATGGCGAATCAGTTCTAGAGACCTTGAATGATAAGATATCAAGTGAATTTCCGCAAATTGGTATAGGCCTATGTGACATAAATCTTACATTTAAGAAGAATGCCAATTTAAGAACATATGAAGGTCCTAAGGAACGGAATAACAGACATGTAAGTAAGTCTCTTAGTTATAATAATATGCCTAATATTACAGAAACAATCTCCATGCCTCAATTAAATGAAAAACAAGATGATTATAATATATCACAAGATTATATTACTATACAGAGACTTCTTGATGATGATGAGAATCCAAACTGCCAACAAGTTCGTAGAAAAAAACGAAAATATAAGGAAATCAGCAAGCCTCCTCAAAATATTCCATCAATAAATGTATATAATCCTTATGATACACTTATGGATGATACTGAGAATGCAGACAACATAAATGCATCTCAATCAACAAAACCATACGGAAAAATTAACGTAAAAATAGTTAAAGGCGATACGAAGTTCGCCGGGCCATGTAGTATATATATATATATATATATATCCGGGTTCGAATCCCGTCCAGGCATTTATTTTTCTTAACATACCATATAAAGCTTGCATTGCTCAATGTTAAACATTTAATTATAATATATATATATATATACTTTTTATTTATATACAGAATTTTAATGTTTACACATCTTTCTGTTCCTAAAGTTTTATTTTTCTTCTCCACTCGTGTCTCTCCATCCAATCCATGTCCTCCAGTCCCCTTGCTCTCATTACAGTTCTTATTTCCTGCATCCACGAGTTTCGAGGTCTTCCTCTCCTCCTTCCAGGTGGACACCAATCCAATGTTTTCCTGGGTAATCTTTCTTCTTGCATTCGTCGTATATATAATTATATATATATATTGGTCTTCGTTATTTTCGGTGTCTACTTCAAAGTAGGTATGATCGGTGAAAAAGTGTAAATATTTTTCTAAACAATTTTTGAATAAGAACAACCTCAATAGCTAATAAATTAAGTCAATATTATTTGAGAGATGAAAAGTCAGAAACCTCAGACACCATCCATTAGGCCTAATCCGCTGAAAGACCAGTTATAAGAAATACATTTAAATCTCTTTAAAGGAAGCTACTGTCCAGTAGTCCCTAATTAATTGTGGTAAGAAATTCCCGTGTCTATCAACAGATGGGGTACAGGAATTAGAATAAATTGAGGTTCTGAGTTGTGTAGGGTGGATTCTGGTGCGATCATATATTGAAATTTACTGCGATTTGAAGATAGTAGTTGCAAGCAGTGTCTATAACAAATGAACTGTCAACCATTGCATACCGGAATCTACCTTTAAATGTCTACCAGAGAAGGCGTTGTAATTTACCAAGGCTGTGTCCAAAAAAATATCTGCCGATTTTAACTGCAAG
Source organism: Diploptera punctata (assembly GCA_030220185.1). NCBI lineage: Eukaryota > Metazoa > Arthropoda > Insecta > Blattodea > Blaberidae > Diploptera > Diploptera punctata. The sequence goes on from JASPKZ010010415.1 coordinate 27,739, forward strand.
GCATTAAAATCCAGCGCAAAATCTCGCATTTAAATTACAGGGAAGTGACAAAATTCGTCACTGCCTGCCATCCGCGCTGCACCCGCCTCACTCCACCCCGTTCTAAGTCATGCAGAGAGTCCTTCTTCTATTCACAGCGGGTTTTGATTTCTGTATCTTGCAGTTAAAATCGGCAGATAACTTTTGCATATGGCCTTGGTAAATCACAACACTTCTCTGGTAGACATTTTACGGTAGGTTTCGATATGCTAAGCTTGACGGTTCCCTTGTACTTAAGATCAATCAATATAAATTAATTTTTTAAATAATTGCATGAGAACAACTTCAATACCTTAATTCTTCGAAATTCACCAAAATGATTTACTAGTGGAATGGTTGCAATGTAAAAGTGTATTTGGTAGTACGATAATGCAATAAGCAAAGTGAATGAGAGGGCAGTCTATTGCAAAATGTTGTAAAGTGATTGTGATGGAATCGATTTTCTCGTTCTTTGTGTTACCACTATACGATGTAGTACGTGGTCGTTTGTCCTGTAAATGATGACAGACTATTCCCTCATTGACTGTTCTCTTCATTGTCCTACATTTTAGCGAATTCTGGAGGAATTGTCTACTGACAATGTAGGACCTAACCATGAAAAGATTTTTCAAAATGTTATACAAGCCTTCATCCATATTCATACAGATTTTTCAACATTTACACATCTTTCTGTGCCTAAAGTTTTACAGGTTTGTTTCCGATCTCTGATAACGATTTGCCAAGTACATTGTGATGTTGGAGTGTGAGTCATTATGACAGGAGTGTGCGAGGTGATCAAACCAGTCAGTGCACTGCTGCTGTTACACTTGCACGCGTGTTGCTCCCATAATGCCTAATCAGTAAGACCCGCTTTGGGAAGGGTACATTACTGCCCTTTCCCACCCTAATTATAGTTATTCCGCGATTATTGAGGCTTGCAAAAACGTTATTATATGGTGTCAAAGTGTGGAATTAGCTCAGTGCTTAATAAAAAGGGAAAGGGTTGCTTGGGATTAATTCCAAAAGCGAAAAAACAGGCAAATCCACGACCTGCTACTACCCGCATCCTAGATGTAATCAGAAAGGTCAAGGTCCTAATCTCTGGTGGTAACCCTGCCACACAAAGGGTGATTGCGAACAGATTGGGAATATCCCTTAAAACTGTAAACACCATAATAAACAAAGATTTAAACATGGAGAAGCGCCACAAAAGCAGGGTTCATAAATTGTTGCAACGTCACATTGCCGAATGCCGCACCAAGAGCAGGAAACTATGAAAAGCACCTGGCAGCAGAAAAATGAAAATGTTTGGTCACACTTGATGAAGCATATGTTTATCTAGGAGACTGCAACAAACCCCGGGCAATTTACTATAGAGAAAGGGGTGAAAAACATTTTCAAATGTGGTATGCCGAATGCAGAGAAAGTTTCTCCAATGGATTTATGGTCATCGCGGGATATTGCTACAATGAAAAACTGACCATTCGTATAGTGGCTAAAAAGGCCAAAATCAACTCCCAGTACTACCAGGAAGAAGTTCTCACCCAAATTTACCCGACTGAAATCCCACCTCTCTATGGTACAGACACAAACCAAGTCTGGCTGCACCAAGACAAGGCCTCCAGTCACACTTCGGGTTCAACCCTGACATTCCTGGAGAAATTGAGCAGGAAACTGGAATACATGCTATTCCATTCAGCAACATCCCAGTGAAGGCTCCTGATGCATCACCGATGGACTTTGTGCCTTTGAACTCTTCAAAAGGGCACTCGGAAACAGGCCGTCCTCGAACAATAGACGGTATCTGGAAAGCACATAGAGAGGAGCGGGAACTTCTAGACATGGCTGTGCTGTGTAAGAGTCTTCTGCAGCGGAAACTCCGATGCCGAACCATAGCTCGGATGAAGAGACATCAATTAGAGCATGCTTGATGGTGGAGACACGGCTATTCTTTAGGTAAAACTTAAAAATCATTTGTTATCAGAGATCATAAACAACCCTCCGTATTTATAATCTCTATTCGTTTCTATCCATCAACTCCATGTCCTCCAAGTTCTCTTGTTCTCTTTCCATTTCTTATTTTTTGCATTCATGAGTTTCAAGGTCTTCCTCTCTTTCTTCTTCCAGATGGACACCATTTCTACGTTGTTCTGGGTAACCTTTATTCTTGTATTCGTTGCAAAAGCCCATACCAATTTAATTGATTATATCTTATACAACGTAGTATTTAATTTTTTTTCTCATATGTCTTATTTCTTATTGTTTTCCTACTTTGAACATCTTGCTGCTCGCTTCAACAAATCCATTTCCATCGACATAAGTTCTTCTAAGTTTTTGTACAATTTCCACTCTTCAGTTCCATATGGGACTGTAGAACTTCTCACTATTGCACTATTGCATATTTGTAACTCATTTTTCCTTGTTATATGTCTGTTCCATACGACACCATTTAATATTGGTGTTATTGCTCTCCTTTACTTAATATTCTCTTAATGCCAATTTCTAGTCTATCACCTTTATCTACTTTTACCCTATATATATATATATATATATATATAATATATATATATATATTATTATTCGTCCAAGTTAAGTCTGCATGGCTGAAGGGGAAGTGTGTAAGCGCTAGTGTCGTCAAACTATTTCTCTATGGAAGGGACAATCTCTCAATACATGCCAAAGAACATTACGGTTGTCAAATTAGTCATTTAATCGACGACTGCTGAAAGTATGGGATAGTTTAAAATCACAGTGTGTGATGACGGCAGAGAGATTATATTATGGTTAAATAATCTATATAAAAAATAAGAGATTTTATGGTAAAATATCCTGGGTTAAAAGTCATATACATAATTATTAGTTTGGTTTTTGATAACCAGGATGTTTACAAGTATGTCATTAAGTTATATTGAGAACAGTTAACAAACTATACCCTTTGGCGATAAAAGGACTAGATCTTACTCCACAAGTAAACAATACACTATTAGGCAAGTAAACAATATACTGTTAGGCAATCTAGTTCTGGAAAGAACCAGAACAAAAGGAAGCCTCAGACAGAGAAAGCTGGGTTTTACACTAACTTGCAAAGTTGAAAGTAAGAAAAAAATTATATATTAGGAAATTAGGCCCAGAAATTAGGCAGACGGCAGCAGACAGAAGAAAGTACTCCCCTGGACATGTATACCTCTCTCTACATAAGTGAGTAAATATTACTATTTCCGTTATAATTCAGGTGGATACTACATAAATTAACTTATCATTTTTACAAGATAATATATTAACTTGAAATAATAACTTATATAGAATAGTCTTTATTTAAATAGAGAACATAATTTTCTATCATATTTAACTTATAAAATAGTAAATTCAGTCTTTATATCATAATCAATTTATGAGTATAATAATTAATAGATTGATCAGTTAATTAAACTGAGCGCTCTCATGGTTAAAGCTTGAGACTTTATGACTTAATTTATATTTACCGCCATACATCATTGTTTTTCCATAGAATCTTAAATCGTGTTATTCTGGATTTAGGTTAAATCATTTAATTTTAATTGTTTTGTATTTATTATTTGTGATATTTTGATTGTTTTAAATAATGCTGTTTTGCTTTAATGTTGTATTTCACTCCAAGCTTACAGAATTCAGCAAATTCCATTATACCTAACAGAACTTAGACAGCGACGCCCGTCACCTGTATCATCGTTAGTGTCTAAAAATAGATTCCCTACACTTCAAGAGACTACCAGACAGCACGAGCCGAGTTAATAGAAAACAATTTGAATAAAATTCCAACACATTATATGATAAATTGGCATTTTTTCGCTACCATTAATCTATCCAATCCAGTTATAACACAGTGTTTGTCATTTCTGTATCAACAGGCTAAAAACACAAAATAGGGGACGGAAATTGGCAACATTTAATAAAGGAGGCAAAGAAGGGACAGCTCATTCCACAATAGTAACACGATTGTCGTATTGTTCATTTGGTCAACGACTACAGTAGATGACGGATCATTTAAAAACTATAGTATTTGCAGCGCTCCCCCTCCCAGTCTAAAAACACAATACAGGGAATAAGAAGTGGCAACATAGTAAGAAGAGGAATAGAAATAACAGCACATTCCTAGCATGGAGATTTAATTTGGGCTATATATATAGTTGGTTAGCAATACGCTACAAACCGGTCGGGGGTTCTACATCCGAAGGAGTTATGATTTTTAAACTGGCCTAACCTACTGGTTGTAGAAACCTTTTGAATCAAATCAGACCAACTAAAATGAGTGTCATAAGTCAATTCTTGGGATAAAGTCGGTCATCACGCATGACTGACAACCATGTTGATATCTACAACCGATTGTCTAAAAAGGTGGGAGCCCTAACTTCCTACTAACCCTAAGGCCCGTGGTGGGACTAGTTTACCATAAAATCCATGACGAGACAGGTCTAGAATGCCCTTGACCTATCACATTCAGATGTGTTAATCATAGAGGTGGATTCTCTATGGAAAGGGCGTATTTTAGAAGTGTGATACAATAACAGAATTATAACTCGCACACTCTAACTCGCGGGTCTGTAACGTCATTGTTGTACTTCAGGAAATAAAAGGTGAATTGGTACTAATACTGATTAAAAAATGTCGACTCATCTCTCGTTACTGAAGACATATTTCAAATGTGAATTTGTATTTAGAAGTGATTATAAATGTATAAGTAACTGTAAAATTTTCGCGTGTAGCACACCACAGGAACTATTTCAATACGATAAGAGATACGAAAAAGAGAGGCAGCGTTTTCTTTCAGGTCTATATTATGGATTGGAATATAGCCCTTACGTTATCAGACATTATCCTCTATCTAATGGCATCGTAACCTTAACCTTGATGGATGGTCTTGCCTGCTTAAATGTCCTCGCGGTGGTAGAGTTGTAGGACAGGTTAAAGCCGATAAGGCACACCTAGTTCGAAAGAGTGACGATTTCTTTAACCTTCTGTCGCTACTTATTTTAGCTCATAAAGTATCTATTAAATTGAATGGTATTTAATGAAAACGGAGAATCATGGCTGCGCGAACATCAGTTCTCCTTATATCCCTATCTAAAAATATTCTTCAGAGATAATATATTTTCCTTATAATTTACCGCTCTCAAATTATGATTAATTCTTGGTTCATTGGAATGTGATGTTTTCTGATTGAAAATTAATACTAATTAACAAAATTATTGCTGGCTGAGATATGCCTGCTTCCTGATTAGCGGGTAGAGTTCGATACCCAGCGGGGTTGAAAATTTTAATCGTAAAATTAATTTTAGTTAATTTAATTATAAAAAATTGAATCTCGGAGCCAGGGAAGTTTGTGGTGTACAATTTGTATTCGCTATATTGTGCACCAGACTCCTGCATTAAATTGCAAAATCCTCCGCAATATGTATATTGATGAGGCATGTGATGGTTTTGATAGCTATTCATCCGTCGGATGATCCCGTTGGTACTTTTCGAGAGCAGTAGGGTACGTGACGACGCCGTATTTCACCTTCTCCCTTCTCTTTATCATCATCCTTCACATAACACGTAAAATACATCCATTCTACGATATTCTCTACACAATATAACAATTAATATTCCACCGAAGTAGTGCGTGAATAGAAAATAGATCGAATATAACCACTAAGCCGGAACCCGAAGCACGAAATGTGAAATGGGCTGGGGTAATTTAGAATAAATGAATTGAATTCCTGCTCAGTTTAGGGCATAGAAGTTGTAGGTTAGAACACACAAAAAAACTACTCCATAATATATGCTTTTATTTTTGTAACACCCCATATAAAGTTGTACCACACATCAGAGAATTTTGGAAAAGCTGTTCGTTAAATAAGTGATGGTAAAATCATAGCGCACACGCGAAACATATTATCCAATATGCATGTATGTCCATGGGATGGATTCATTGATCCACATTTTCTTGATGTCTGCCCCACCTCCAACACTCTAGTAATTATACAGTCAAATCAAGCGTACAAATTTTATTCCAACTGAAGTTAATTGTACGCCTCACGCTAATCTCACACACGCCTTAACCAACTTTCCATATGGATACAACGTTTGCATAGCACTTATACTAATATTTTAACATGCATCACCACAAAGGAAACTAGAAAACATTTGCATGAAAAATATACCAAAATTCTTCTTTTCCAATATGATTATTACTACCAATATAAAACTGCTATAATAATAATAATAATAATAATAATAATAATAATAATAATAATAATAATAATAATAAATAATAATAATAATAATAGGTAATAATAGGTAATAATAATAATAACAATAACAATAGTAGTTAGTAGTAGTAGTAGTAGTAGTAGTGGTGGTAGTAATAGTAGTAGTAGAAGTATTATTATTATTATTATTATTATTATTATAATATTGATATAATTATTATATACTAACTAAGAAGAGAAGTATGGAAGCTAGAGATCTGAGGGAAGTAGATGCTTTAGATAGAAAACTCTGGCGACAAATCACTTTGGGTTGAAGGAGAAAACACTGTAGTATGGAATATTCCAATAAAAAAATTATTACTAAAGCTCAGAAGGGGTACATTAGAGGATGGTAAAGCATTTGAGTATTTGGAGATAAAAGTAGATATAGAGGATAGACAAAAAAATGGCATTACGAACAGAATAAATAAAGGTAGAAAAATAATAACAGCAATGTTAAATGGTGACCTAAGGAACAGACATATAATCATAAAAAATGAATTACAAATATATAATTCAATAGAGAGAAGTACTGGAGCTGAAGCAAGGAAATTCAACAAAAACTTAGAACAAAAAATGTATGTTGATGGAAATAGATTTCTTGAGGAGAGCAGCAAGACGTTCGAAATTGAAAAAGTAAATAAATAAATAAATAAAGTCAAACGAGAAAAAAGTAATATTAAATATTCAATAGTAGATTATACAATATGTAAGCAGTTTAAATTGGTATGGGTGTGTGTACGACGAATGCAAGAAGAAAAGTTACCCAGAAAAACATTGGTACGGAGTCCTCCTGCAAGAAGAAAGAAAGGAAGACCTTGAAACCGTGAATGCAAGTAATAAGAACTGGAATGAAAACAAAAGAACTAGAGGGCATGAAGTTAAATGGATAGGGACGAGAAGAGATGGAAAATAAAGCTTTAGGCACAGAAACACATGTAAATATTGAGAATTTGTATGTATACCTTATTCGCTCTTAGAGTCACTCTAACATAAACAAACGTCAATTGTATTTTTCCGTCATTCGCGCCACAATTAATGTCATATTGAACAGAGAGCACGTGTGAAGTATATAAGACATGTGATCGTTGAATGGGTTAGATGACAATAAAGCTGGTAAAATTTTTTCACTGAACTTGTGAAATTTATTTAAAATAATTCTTATTTTTATTCATTAGTCAAAGGTTCCCAGACTTGCGTTTTAAAAATTTAGATGCCGACACAGCAACAGAAGACTCAACACGATCAGCCATTTTGTTGTATCTACTGAAGCATGGCCAAATGCATCATCCATATGTAATAAACTATTTTAAGTTGTAATTATTGATTAGGTACATTTTAGAACATTTTCTATGTTTTGAATATTACTATTTTCATTCACGAAGAGGACATATTTCTAATTTGATGAAAGGAGCTACCTTTTCGCGTACTTACTGCTTCTATATCGTAGGTCAGTGTCCATAACCAATGAAAAGCGAGCAGGTGACATGGTTTTGTTTTGATGGAGGATCATTCAAAGAGCGGACAGACTTTAAATATTATTATTATATTGTTTGTTATTATTATTATTATATTATTATATTATTATTCAGGAATTTTGAAACTAAAACCATTTTCCCTTTTCCAAACTCCATCGTTCTCAATCAATGGCACATTCTTCAATGAGATGATGATAATAATAACAATAATAATAATAATAATAATAAATAATAATAATAACAATAATAATAACAATAATAATATAATATATTAATAATAATAATAATATAAAAACTAATCAATATCGTCATAGTACATTCACGAATTTAGGCCATTTGTTGACCTATTTCGGCCTCAAGAGAAAGCACTATCCAAAAGTCTTTTTGAGTGGACGTCCTAGTCTTCTTCTTCCTGCAGGTTGATATCTTAACATTTGTTTGGGTATTCTGTGATCTTCCATTCGATGAACATGTTGCATCCATCTTGACTTATAATCAGAAATTTTTGTTTTCTAAAGATTCCATGTGTAATTCTTCTAAGATGTCTTCATTTTTTTTGTGATCTAGTAGTGTGTATATCCTGCAGTCCTCCGAAGATATCACATTTCAGCAGATCTAAGTCTCTGTATATCTTTCTGTTTCAACGTCCATACTTCGCTACCATACAAAAGAGTTGGAAGAGTCAGTGTTTTATACACTTTCAGTCTTGAATGCTTTTGGACTAAACTGTGGCTTGAAGAATTTATTAACCCTAAAATTCTTAAAAATTTAGATATTTTGCATTTACTATCCCTTTTCTTCTTCATATGAGATATTGCATCCTAGATATGTAAAATTTATTCACCTGCTTCCAAAATGTTATTGTGCAGTACAATTTTACTTCGTGACAGGATCTACACCTTGAAATGCCATAATTTTTGGTTTATAAAACTAATAATAATGGCAATTATTATAATTATTATTAGCTCTTATTAGAGGTTTTAACAATGGAGTGTGCATGTTCCCATATTCAAAATCATTTTAGTTTAATGTTCTTGCTTCATTCTTTTCTCTCCATACAACCCATCTATCGCAATACTGTTTCCTTTCATGGTATCGGTAATATCACAGATTTTGCTCAGATCTTATTCTTTCATCTTCTTTCTGGTTATCATTGCAACACTAGTTCATGACTTTTGTCCTGTATTATTATTTTCACGAGTCCAAACCGTTGTCATTATTTATAAAAAACTAACTAATGTAAATATTAATAATAATAATAATAATAAATAATAATAATAATAATAATAATAATAATAATAATAATAATAATAATGTATTTATACTACCAGGGTTAAGGTAATAGGGCCTTCTCTTCCAACTTAATAAAAAAATATTTAAAACAGAGGAGAAAATAAGATAGTAGCATATATCTTGTAAGTAAATATTTATACTAATTTAACTACAATAAAATTAATCAACTTAATATTATTATAGAAACACAAAAATCAGAAACCACAAATTAATCCATGGAAAGACCAATTACAAAACAAGGGATTTAAAATTGTTTTAATGGAAACTAATACCAGGAAATCTCTGATCTCAAGTGGTAAGGAGTTCCAGAGTCTAGCAGTAAATGCGGTACGTATGTATGTACATATCCCATTCGTCCCGCGCGGGTGCTGCCTTGGGAGGTGTATCTTAACCGAATAATTTAGTGACGCTACATTTTTTCGAGTCACATGTGGCTAGCGCACCGACTGAATGAGATATCTAGTACGTAACTAAAGTATTATTTGGATGGATGAAAGTCGGTTAAATTTTGCACAGAGGCCTTTTTGTTCAGACTTGCGATTTCTTACGAGCCGCTAAAAATGTTCAGACTCGTGATCCAAGGCTTAAAGTCCCTCCTAGAAGACTTTTTTCCTTAAAAATCAATCTATCCCGGCCGGATTTGAACCCGAGAGTCTCAGGAGTAGAGGCAAGGGAGTTACCCACTAGACCACCACGACCAACCAGATACGGTATAGGAATTAGAATACTCGGACGTTCTACGTTTGCGGGATGTGAATAACTGTACTTCCAGCGAAGAAAAAAACATGTTGCTGAGGGATGACGGTGTAGTGCAGAAAGGGTGGTGTTGAGTTTACAACAGGTGGATTACTCGAATACAATTGGCTAGTGTTGTCTAGAATTACGTATTTACTTACTCACTGGCACTATCGAACCCGTAGGTTCATGGCCGCGCGGACATAAACTCTCCATACATCCCTATCCTGAGCTAATGCTTTCCCATCATTCCCTGTATAATCTACTTCCCTTAAATCATAGTTAATGTTATTCTCCCACCTCATTCTTGGTCTACCAACTGGGCGTTTTCCCTCTGGCTTTACTACAAGAAGCTTCTATGCAAGTCTTTCATTCCCCATACGTGCAACATGTCCTGCCCATCGCAGTATACGAGACTTAACTGTTCTTATTATATCTGGCTTCCTATAAAGGTCATGTAGTTCATTGTTATGTAGTCTTCTCCATTCACCTGTCTGTTCATCTCTCTTTGGTCCAAAAATGTTCCTAAGTACTTTATTCTCAAATATACTTGTAATCTTCTTTCCCCCTTAAAGTAAGAGTCCATGTTACGCACCCATATAATATAACTGGTAGAATAATAGTTTTATATATTTTCAGTTTAACGTTTTTGAAAGGAGTTGGGACATCTAGAGTCTCTGCAATGCATAATAGCATGCATTTCCAGAATTGAGCCTATGTTTAATTTCTTTGTGAATCTCATTCCTATTTGTGATCATTGTTGTCTAGAAATAACAAATTATATTAGTTGATACAGATTTCTGCTATTGAGCAAGGTTTTTGTGTTGATTTGTCCGTTACATTTATATGACGTCACACTAATTTTAATGTTGCATAAAATGTTACATTAATTTAATATGTTACATTAATTTTTAAATATGCTTATAGCGCATTACGAAAATATGTTTTCAAAGCGAACTAGTTCCAACGCAGGGATTTCCAACGACTTCAGAGGCGGAAGAAAGAAACAATATGTTCTCAACGACAAAGAAGACGGAAGAAAATCAGCAAATGGGAAGAGCAGTCTCTTTAGCCGTGTAAGGTGCCTGCTCTAGAGGAAGAAAACCTCGATCACAGATCACCTGGACCTCCTGGAAAGGGGTTTTGCGGACGGGTCGGTAGCCCACCCAAGTTAAAAATACATTACTCGTATCTCTGAGAAATAGCCAGACCGATAAATTGACTCTTCTAGGCTAACAAAACAAGAACTGTTGTACCAACCTCAAGGTTATAGAGATGTGGGACGCCCTAGAAGACGATGGGAAGATGAATTCTGAGAGCGGAACAGGACGACGGCCTACCATGAAGATGATGAAGTATAACTTACAACCTAGACTCGCGTGGCGTTCGACTCGGCCGCATTCCTACTTGGGACTCTCTTTATATGTAAATGCAGGACGTTCTGGTGCGATCGTGTATTCAAATTGTGATTGAAGGATTGGAGGTTGTAGCGAGAAGATAAGTAGCTTGGTGTATAGGTATGTATAATTTTGAATAGCGGAGTAAGATAATGCATTTTACTACGAACATGGAGCTGGAACCAGCATAGTTAGCGCAATTGCGAAGAACAAATGACCACATTTATGAATATTGAAAATATAGAAGGAATTCGAACTCTACCGACAAACTTTTACAAGTTGTTCAGATTTTTTGAGAGTTTTGATATAAGGAATCCATGTTCTCCAATTGCTTATTATCGTGTAATTCCATTGTGTCCGTTTTGTATAACTCAACCACAGTTTTATCTGTTTACTGGCAATATGAGTGTTCCAAATTACACGGTTACACTGTTTTAAAAAGTTGTTTAAAATGTCCACCATCATGAACACGATAAACTTCACAGCGACGCCTCTAGAATTCTAGGAGATTGACGCACATCATCATTAGATACTATATAGTCTGTCCGTTGAATCTGTAGAGAAATTTGCCAGCTTTCCAATTATATATTTTTCTCGCCTGAAGCTCAAGAACGAAATGTGTAATGTCACGTGATCTGTTTTCCTTCCTGCACTTCCTTTCGCTGTCTCATTTGCCGTGCATTTTTGCCCGCTTCCTGCATACTAGGCTCATTTTGAACAGTTTCTCTACAGATTCTGCGGACAGACTTTACAGTCATATCAACCATGTAACATACGTTTTTACATGTCATGTAGAGTAGAATCTTCACATGACAAAAAAAATCCACGGGCGTCATATCTGGTGATAGAGCTGGCCATGGAACAGGACCACCACGACCAAACCACCTTTCCGAATTGTTCATCAAGGTATTCCCTAACATTCACTGCAAAGTATGCTGGTGCCCATCATGTTGAAACGCTTGCGAAATAGGCCCTATTAATGGTAAGGAGTGATTGGCACAAAACAAAAACAATGAAATTACTAGGTAATAAACCACCGGAGACCATGGATTCCTTATATCAAAACACTCAGAAAATCCTTGAACAACTTACAAATGTTTACCTGTAGAGTTCGTATTCACCCTGCACATCTGATACACATGTCAGGAATACGTTTCAATGTAGGTGCTAGTCCATCGTTTAATGTCTGTCAATAAGACAAGTGATTTTAAAATTCAGGGTGAATAACTGTTGAGGTTATGAAGTTAAATGTTACAATCTTCAAATGAGCATCAGTCGTCCGCAACTAAAATAAACTTCTGTTTAAAAACTTCGTCTAACAACTAAAACATGTAGGCCTTTGAGAATCATGTTCCATCTTCGGCATGTAATGTGGGACTGAGGTTTTCGTATATGTTATATAAATATAAAAGGGTTCAGGTCGTTGGGTGTGTTTTCGTTCAACATGTTTGTATATCAATGTCTTCTCAAATATCAATACCTTCAAGGATGTTTATGTTATTCTCTCTATGTAAGATTGGCATTTATATTAACGATTGTGTTGGACTGATTACCTGTTTCCAATATAAACTATGTTTAGGGAAGCTTGATTCACCGTCGTGATTAATATATTTTTTTAGATGTTCGTTGAATCTCCTATTAAAATTCCTTGTGGTTGTGGCGATGTCGCAACCATTACATTTGAGTTAATAATTACCTTAATTTTCGGATTTATTAGTTTAATTTAGTTTGACTAAGATGCTCTTCTTTAGTTTGCTGTTAGTTTTTAAAAGCGATTTTTATATTTCATTGAATTTCTTGATTGAATTAGTAAATTTTACTAATTTATTTCCTGTATAATTCAGTGAAAACCAATTATTTGCATTTACATTATCTTATTTTTCTTGTTATTATTATTATTATTCATAATTTGTAGGATGTGTATCCTGTTTATTTCCAAAATCACTCCTCGGAGGAAGACTTACTGCATGTGCATTCACTGTCTATCCATCTCTTGGCTAGTATTCCTCTTGTTCTTCTCCCATCCATTGATCTATCTTGTTTAGTTATTTTTGCAAGTCGGTTATCTTCCATTCTTTCTATATGACTTTTCCAATATTTTCATCTAGCTATAATAAATTTGGTTGTCTTGAATATAACATTTTTCACTAGTTTCTATGTTATGTATCTTATCAAATAATGTTTCCCCTGAATAGTTCTTAAGATCTTCATTTCACATGTGCTTATTATTTGTTTAGTTTTTGTTGTATCAACCCTAGTTTCTGCTCCAAATACGATAACTGATCGAACTATCGTTTTGTATATGCGGATTTTGCTTTCTATTGACATATGTTTGTTGCGCCAAATTAAATCTTTCATATATCCTTATATTTGTGCTGCTTTATCAGCTTGTTTCTTTACTTAGTTTATTAATTTTTTAGTGTTTGATATTAATACACCTAAATAATTAAATTTTGATACTTGTTCTATAATTTTTCTTTCCACTTCTAATTTGAATCTTACTGGTTATTTTGATATTGTTAAGAATTAAGTCTTATTCGCATCAATTTCCATATTGTAATTTTCTGGCATTTGTATATGTAAAGATCTTTGTAAATTATTTTCAGATTCTGAAAGGAGAACGACATCATCTGCGTAACATATCACGTGAAATCCAGTGTTTTTCATTTTATAACCCAAGCGTGGTGGTATGTTTTCAATAATCGTATCCATTAAGGGAAACATGGGCTTACAAGATAAGAATGGACTTAAAGAGTTACCTTGCCCGGTGCCCTTTGTGAGCGTTATTTCTTCACTTTGCTGTTCTTTTAGTTTGATTACTGTTTTTGTATTGTGTGTTAATTGGTGTTATAGCTCTAATCAGTTCATTATATATTTTCTTTAATTTTCTGGCCAATTTTTTGATTATTTCTTGTTTGTACCCTCTTTTACTGCCTGAAATTTTATAGAATTTAATTATTTATTATAATTTGATTTGTCTCAAAGTAGCTTTAACATTTATAAAGCTGTTGTGTGTGGTGCGTAGTTACTGTGTTGTAGGTTTGCTATCTGTATACGGTTACGTCTAAACTATTACTATTTAGTTTTTTTTAGAGATTGTTAGAATTAGATAGTTTATCGAATTGTTCATTTCAGTTTCTTCTGTAAATTGTATTTTATTATGCATTTTGTTTAATCCATCCAAAATGTATTTTTCTACGTGAATTTCATTTTCATATATTGTTAATAGGTCATCAACATACCTAACTAACAATTTAAATTTAAATTTTTCTTTAAGTTTTTCAAAATTATTTTCTTCTAGATTTTATAAGAATATTTCTGATGTGATTCCTGATGTCGGACTGTTCACTTGTATTCCGTCACACTGCGTGTAAATTTCTTTACTAATTTGTCAATAAGATATCACAATAATCAAAACGTCCACCGCTGTGGTCTCGAGGTAGCGTGCTGCGTTGTCACGCAGCGGGCACTAGTTCGATCCCTGGTCGGGACAGTTTTTCTGGGTGAGGTTTTTATCGGGGTTATTCCTCACCTGTAAGACAAATGTCAGGAAAACTTTAAGGCCCTAACGGTCCCCGAAATCGTATGGCCATCATCATCATCATCCTTATCATTATCATGATCATCGTCATCCTTCACCGGTGTGGAAAGCAACGGGAAGCTACCACACCTACAATTCCCCAGTAAAGCTGCAAAGCATAGCATGAATATGGTATGATTGCAGTGAAAGACCTGCCCTCGGGTAGAATTACTGTGGATGGATAATCAAAAAGCTGCATTGCGAATTTATTATATACTAATTATATTGTTTTATAATGTTATGTTTAAAAAAAATAATGTTATGTTTAATTCTGTTATTACATATTAATTGTAAATCTAATACAGTAATTGTAAAATATACTTAATCCCTTAATTCTAACGAAAAAAATGCTCTACTATAAACATGAACCCATTTTTATCCATGTCATGATCTTATGTTAGAGAAGAATAGAGGACTCTCTTAAAAAATTTGGACATGCTCTTGACTCCATACAGGAAAAGGAACCATGGTCTCACGTTTCCGCGTCTGCTTCTAGGAAATGACCTCAGAGACCTCGGTGGCCTTTCAAACTAAAATGGCAGCTGCCATATCGGTCACGTTTCATTTTGACACTGCAACCTCCGTGCAAAAACTCTCTCTCTCTCTCCTTCTTTTAAAGCCACGCAATATAACCAAAACGAATTGCACGGGTCAGAAAGAAGGAGGAGACCATCAAAGATTTTATTTTCCTTGGAAGCCTTATCTTAATGTCTGGTGGTCAGATGCAGTCATAAAGTAAACATCATGAGATTTAGGCCTACAATAAAACCTGTATTGAGGGCACTGGGTAGTGATTCGTAAATAATCAATACATTTCAATTTCAAAGTTACTTTAATATTTCTAAACTCTTGTTGTTTAAGTGGAGTAAACAATTGGTATAATTATACAAAAATTGTATGTTCACTGGTAAAAGACAATAAACTGATTTTATATTAAATGTTAACTGATTAAATATTTTAAAATTTATTTTGATTTCAAAGAGCGCTTTACTTCACGATTTCTTTACCCAATTTTACACGATTTTTTTTAAACATTTGTTGAGTAATATTGACCCACGTCTTAGTCGACAAGTATAAGGCTTGGTGCAGAGCTACAAGCCGTACACCTGGTTCGATTCCTCAAGGGGGAAACATATTTCTCAAGGAAATCCGCCTAGTATGGGACCGGTGTACACTCAGCATCATGAGAAAATTGGGTCGCTTTTATAAGTAACTAGCTATAATGGATGGGGAATCTGACATGTTGACCATATGTCATCCCTATACTGGCTGGATGATTATCCATCTCTGTGATCAACACTTGTGCACGAGATGCCAGCAACCAAGAGCCTTCTAGACTTATCGCGGCATGGAATTTTTAAGTAATATCTGTCCTACATTTTGAATCAGAATTTAAACATTTCATTCTGGCTGAATTACAAAAAATACTTTCATGACCAATTCTTTCAATATTTTCTTCAAATGCGATGTTCTAGTTTGCATGTTATTTATGAGTTTGGAGTGAAGTACTCAAATAAATTTGGATACAGAATTTAGAACAAATATTAGTTGTCACATTAAACAAATGATAGAAGTTGTGTAAATATTTTTTTAGGTAAAGTGGACTTAAATTTCTAGATTTTTTAAATTAGGAAATAGGACTCAGTTAATTAATATTTTTAATTACTTTTCATTCAAAAATCAATCAATTGTGCTTTATACCAATGAATGTACAATATTTTTATTCCATTTTTAGTACCAAAGGCCTGGAAATACTGAAGTAAACTTGGAACTTCCAATTCACTGATCGTATAAGAATCAGTAGCGCACTCCGTGCTCTTATCACGCCTAACGTTACTAAGCCAGCAATCCGCTTGTTAGTGAAGCTACTGAGAGAATCTCACGAAAATATTAAAAAAATATATTAATCTCCACCTATTCTATCTAGTTGACACCTAAATATACATCATGACAAAAGAATATTTATTTATTTTTTTATTTGTTTACTTATTTATTTGTGTGTGTGTTCGTTAACGCTCTGATGGCCATTTTTTGTTTTTTTTTTCGGAACCAAATTCGGGATGTAACTACCAATTTAAAAAAGGTAAGATTGGGATTAACCAAATACCTTGTTCATTAGGCGTTGTAGTTGTTCACCTGAAACGAAAGTTTAAAAATCGCTCTAGCTGTCACATTTTTTTTATTTCTAGCAATGAAACTGAGTATATGGTATTCAAATAAAACGAGGAAGGAATTCCCCAAATATTAGTTAAATTCAACTATTAGAAATGAGGGTTTATTTTAACCCGAAATTTAAAAAAAATGTTCAAGCAGGAGTCCTGTTTGTTTTGTTGCAATGTATATGTTTAGGCCTAACATAAGCCTACAATTTAATTAACTCTTAAACTTGCAATAAGTTATGTGCTGTAAGATACATTGACACAATACTATTTAAATATTTTAGTGAAAAATGAATCACTAGAAATTATTTAAATTTGTGTCAAATTATACAACAATATGAAATAGCCTAATAACTTAGGATTAGGCCTATGCATGATTTATATTCACAGCAGTCCGACACATTTAAATAAACTGCTATAAAAATTGATCTTATCTAATTTATGTGTTAACAGGAGGAACATACATCCAGTAAACTAGAGAAATCGAACCGTAAATTTGATTTTCAGAGGAATTCGCTTTGAAAGACGTTTAATAATAATACGAAAAGTGCGCTTAAGTTGAGCACTGGTTTCGAGCTTAATTGTTGCTGTAGTCTGTTATCAACTTTGTTTTATTAGCACACGTTATGATGTGGTATTTCTTCATCTTTGTCCACATAGTAAACATTTACAATATTCTCTCAGCTCGTGGAATTTCTGGTCCAACTATCATCTAGCATGGCTGGTGTGGTGTAGAACTCTAGGTCTATCTCTCTCTTCTTGTGTTCCCTGATATTAATCAGTTCCTGATACGGCCCTGTAGAATATGTTTTCTATACAATAGGTCTCTCTCATGAGCTCGTAAACCAGGCGTGATGGCACTGTTTTTCTAACTCCTAGGATCCATTTCACGTACATGGTCTTAACGTTTTCTATTCTTATCATATCACCAATTTTAAATTTCTCCGATATGAGTTATATTCCATATGATATGACTGGTGCTATTGTTTTAAATAGTGTCATCGCTGCGTATGTTGATAGATTGGTTATATTCGGAATATTGTATGAGGTTTTGATGGCTACTGTCGCTTTTCCTCAATGTGCCAGTTGAAATTCATTGCTGTAATCTGTAGTGTAATTCCGAGGTATTTGCACTTCC
The DNA here is from genome assembly GCA_030220185.1 of Diploptera punctata. Classification (NCBI taxonomy): domain Eukaryota; kingdom Metazoa; phylum Arthropoda; class Insecta; order Blattodea; family Blaberidae; genus Diploptera; species Diploptera punctata. Next base: position 45,806 of record JASPKZ010010415.1, read on the forward strand.
CTACCTGTTTCGGCGTATAGGTCCGGAGTAATGATCGTTCACTCGATGTGGACGGGAAGCCCTCTTCGGAGACGATGTCGTTGTCTCCGAAGAGAGCCTCCCGTCCACATCGAGGAAACGACCATTACTCCGGACCTATACGCCGAACCAGATGAAAGGAACGCCGTCCGCAGAATCATCGACTCTCACCTCCTCGACGAGTGGTAATTGGAATGGGAACAGGAGCCCCATGAACGCCAGACATTCTAGTTCTTCCCGAGAGTCCAGAAAATAATGCAGACTATGTGGATAACTCCCAGTCACTACACCACACAGATCCTCTCAGATCATGGACTGTTCCGCTCCAAACTGCACGAAAGAGGACTTGTCGACTTTCTGCGATTGTTTCAACCCCGGAGAGGACGACGTAGTCCACGTGCTCTATCAATGTACTAAGTGCAATGTCTTCAGGCAGAAGATGGAGGAAGCAGCCATGAACAGTGAAACACAATGGCCGCCCGTCTTAGAATGCTGGACCGGGAAGGAAGCCTTCAAATCCCTCACTAAATACACAGGAAGAGTCTTGGGATTAAGAAGAGACAAAGATCAGCGGAGTCAAGAGAGTCGTTCAAACGTCACGAATCTACTACGACTACTACCACACACACACACACACACACACTCACACACAGTCACATACACATAACTAGAGCTAGGAATTTTAGGTGCGAAAGTTTGGTGAAAAAAGGTGAAAAAAAGTGCTTTAATTTAGCAAAAAAGTTGCAACAACAGGTGCATTTTCTTTAATAAAAGCTCCAAATTTCCCATGTAAATAATCTTTAAAGAGTACCAAAACCAATTGCAACAAGTAACTAACGACACAAAATTCTAGCATGTTGTCTCATATTAAAGATTCTGCGTAAGATAAGTCTCAGAACATTGAGTTATTTAAATCATAAGTCCAGAAAACTGTTAAAGCAGATATTATTTAACAACTCAATGTTTTATTCAGTGAAGCTGCACCTTCGGTCACTAAGTAAATACTTGTATGTAGAAAAGTAATTAAAATCCTTGTTTGTTGCAACGTCCTACACATCAGGGTTCTTGGCTAAGCTCTGCTCTAGCTTCTATTTTCCAATCCCTGCCAGTGCTGTTTTGACATATATCAAAATAGCCCATTGTGAATCTTTCTCAAGACAGTGCTCCTCCAATCTTGTTATAGCAGTTGTCAAAAAAGAGTAAACATGTACAATAAGAAGTTCATCTTGCAACCCATGTTTACATGCTAGTTCTCTGGTCTTTTTTACAGCTGATGAATCATTTGGTATTTCATATGAGATCTCGGACATTGCCTTAAAATTGTTACAAATAAACACCGCAGCCTTCAGCCAAGTATCCCAACTAGTCGTAACCACGGAAATTGGAAGAGGAAATCCGGTATCTTCTACATACTTTTGTATCCTAGCAGGAGCCTTTTTCAGCAATTTCTTAATGCAAGATAAAAATTAATTTGCGTACGAATATTCATATTTATTGCCTCAGAAACTCGATGCAATGCAAGTGCAATACAGGAGAGAAGTTTTAGTTTAGAGTACATAGGTTTGAGGTTAGCAACGGCCAATTACATGTAAAGTGCTTGGTCTATAATACTAGCCACACTCGTTCATATTGTGGTTCATCAGGCCACAGCACAAAACACGCATTGTTGGAACTTTGCATCACACTGGCATTGTCTGTTTTGTTCAGAAAGTACGAGTAGGTTTTCAACAACATGGGTTTCACTTGCTTTCATTTAGCTGTGTTACTAAAATGTTTAGAACATATCTCAACTGTCTATCAGTGGTTTCATCTAATATGAAATAAATCGGATTTTCACTACTACTTGCCAGATCTGTTTTAATGTTTCTTCATGAAGAGATTGAAGGTGTGATTATCGTAAAGAATGAAAATCTATAAAGTTCTCGCTAGACCCATAATCTGTTATGGCAGTGAAGCTTGGACCATCAGAACTCTTTATATTACAGCCACGGAGATGGAATTTCTGCGACGAACTGCAGGTTATAGCCTTCTAGACCACCAAAGAAATTCAACAATAGCCAGAGAGTTAAATATCGTACCTATATCTGAATACCTCCAAGAATATAGAAACAACTGGCTAGCCTATATTCAGTGCATGGATCGTCACAGAATACCAAAACAAATTCTTCACTACATTCCTCGAGGCAGAAGATCTGTGGGTCGACCTTTTCGGAGATGGCGGGAGACCGTAACGGGCCACTGGGCCTAATACTTGAAAGGCAGATGATGATGATTTTCATAAAGTACTCTCATCTGGGACAGACTTCCCAGTATATTTCTCCAAATATTCTTTCAAATAGGGTTGTTAAGCTTGGAAAGACGATTACCACATGCCAAAAATGTCTTTGCTGTATCATTAAAAAAATCATTTTTATTTATTTAACTTGAAGAAGCCAGTGCCTCGCCAATAAATTGTTGTGGCACTACACCTTTACTGCTTCGTAATTCCTTATTTTTCATATGTTTTGCACTCCTTATATGCTGCGTAACACGAGTGCGTTGGTGTTTTTTCATCAATTGTTATTGAAATATCACAACGAATGCACCTCATATCAGATCCGTCACTCTGAATTCCATCTGCACTAAACTGTTTAACCATATCACGTAGTTTATAAGAGTTAACTTTCGGTTTCGGCATACTGTATACTAGTAACTCAGGAAAATAGCAGACCGCACTAGACAAATATTATTTTGAACAGAAACATTTATTCACGCACTCAACAACCTTCCTTGCACAATAGCTTTCGCACAACTATGGCGTAATGAGGCGCAAACTAATTTAAAAGGAACAGCCTAACGGGTTTGCACTGAAGTGGAAGTAATGTGATGTGGACTGATACCACACATCGTTACCAACCCTTGAAATCATATTTGAAAAAAATGTTATATATATTGGCAATAAAATGTTGCAAAGGAGACAAAAAAAGGTTTCAAAAGGTGCAAAATCTGTTTCCATTGAAAAAATGGTGCAAAAATAAAACACAATTAGGGACATTTATTTAATGTTTTCCTTGCAAGTCAAGCTAATTTGAGCATTGTAGCAATAGCCCGGTCACGTTATCTCAAAAAATAGGAGTAGGCTTACAAAAATTCGCATAGGCTGATAAATTGGTACGAATGTTGGGAACACCATTGTGAATGAAATGTAAAAAGTCCCCATGAATTCCACATCTGCAAAAAAAATAATCCAGGTCAAAGTTCGTGAATATGGGTTTTTTGCATTTTTCATCAAACGGTAAGTTGTATCATAAAAATAGGTCAGACAAACGTTATAGACAATGCATTTATCTACAAAACTGTTCCCAAATACTTTTTCATAATAATCACCATTCTTGAGATATCACCATTTGAAACAATCAAAACAATAATAAGCACGCTTTTCAACCGCAAGTTAACCTCCTATACACCATGGGATATTTAATATAATAAAAATATTGGTTGAATAACTTATATATACAAATTATATATTATATGATTGTGAGAGTATACACTAAAAAGAAACTCAGTCCCTAATTTAATGGGGCCTTATAACCTTAAGCAACATCTGCCGACTATTCTATTCTATTTTTGTACTTGTTCTTTTTTTGTGGAAGGCATAAACGAAATACTTTTAGTATAGTGTTCCTTTACAGTGAACGCACGTGGCTATTGATACATGTGCTTGTTAATACTATTTCTTAAAACAATTTGTACTGTTCAATGATTAAAAAATGTCGCAAAATGTTCAATTAATAGATAATACTTTGGAACCAATTCAAACGTTACTCCCATCTACTCCACAAATATTCTTAACACCATTTTTTGCAATTGCAAAAAAGGTTGTTGTGCAAAATGTGGCTGCAAAAAAGTCGGATTAGTTTGTTCACTAGTATGTACCAATGGTCAAAGACAGTCTTACTCCATGTTCAATCAAATGGAACAGATGAAGATTTATATGATTTCAATGAGGAAACAACTGATGCATCTTTCTCAGAACAATCAACAAATATCCAGCAAGATGAAAAAGAAATCGAAGAAGAAATTAGTGTCGTAGTAGAATTCGAAGATTATCAGTCACATTAACATTACCCGGAATTAAGAACAATTTTTGTCACTTAAATTATTTCCAATAGTACCATTTTTTAATTAATAGAATATTATATAAAACAATCTCGAAGACAACACATTAAAAAAAGTGTGTCAAGTATACTACGTCATATATGGTGCGGAAATGTGTGCAAATTATGTAGAATACGACTTCTTCAAATATTAGAATCACGATATATGAAGAATGGCGATTCTTATGAAAAAAAGTATCAGAACAATTTGTGTAGACGATGGCATGATCTAGAACTTTTGTGTGGCCTATTTTTATGATAAAACTTACCGTTGGACTGAAAATGCAAAAAAACCATATTCGCGAACTTTGACCTCGAATAACTTTTTTGCAGATGTGGTATCGATGGGGACTTTTTACATTTCATTTATAATGGTGTACCCAACATTTGTACCAATTTTCAGCTCTATGCGAATTTTTGTAATTTGAAATGTCTATTTTGACCGGACTATAACAAAAATAAGGTTCAGCACCTAAAATTCCTAGCTCTACACATAACACATGTGTCATATACAAACAAACACAACACACATTATTTTATGTAACAACTAAACACTATCAAATACCCGAATTGTATATTTATTACGTATTTCAATAAAGATTGGATGTGGATAGGGATATAGAGCAGACCCGGGGACAAGGGCATCATGCCCCAGGTAACCCGGGAAATGATAATAATAATAATAATAATAATGATTTATTTTAGCTGGCAGAGTTAAGGCCATAAGGCCTTCTCTTCCACTCAACCAGCGAATAGTAAAATTATACAAAAATTACGTACATATTACAATTTTAAGATATTAAAATACAGACTAAACAAAATACAATGATGATGGATCTAATACTAGCTAATGCTAACAAAAACATAGAATATAATAAAATTAAAATGATATAAAATAAAGTAAGTAGCTTCCTACATGATTATTAATAGAATGCTCTATAAAGTTGTTATGTAGTTAATGTTTTCATTGTGTTGAACTTAAGATATCAGTTAATTTGGATTTAAATAATGATAGCGATTGACAGTCCCTGACATGACTGGGAAGTGAGTTCCATGCTCTAGCCATAGATATTGTGTAAGATTCAGAGTACAGACAGGTCCTGTGTTGTGGTATCAAAAGTAAAGAAGAGTCTTGTGATCTTGTTCCTAAATTGTGATGAGCCGATAAATGTTGAAAACGTGTTGTTAAATAAGTTGGTAAATATGTGTGCAGAATTTGGAATAGTAAGGTATGTGAATGTAAAGTTAGTTCTTCTGTCATTTAGGCGTAGCCATGATAAGGCCTGAAATGAAGGAGACACGTGGTCATAACGACGGAGATTGAATATAAATCGAATGCACGCATTATGAGCACGCTGTAGTCTGTCAGATAGATCAGTTGTAAGATTAGTCAGTAATATGTCGCAGTAGTCGAAGTGTGGCATTATAAGAGTCTGTACAAGTATTTTGTTTAATTTTGTAGGAAGGAAGTTTTTAAAACTATTTAGGGAGTGAAGAATTGAGAACACTTTCTTGCAGGTATTATTCACCTGGATTTTCCAGTCTAGGTGTTGGTCCATATAGATACCCAGATTTTTTACTACTGAGCTGTAGGGGATATTTTTGTCATTTAGGAGAATGGTAGGGATATTTTCGTAATTTATAATGCTTTGGATTCGCCGATGTCCTATAATTATGCACTGTGTCTTGTCAGTATTTAGATTAAGTCCATGTTTCTTCGACCATTGGGAAATTGAGTCTAGGTCACTATTTAATTTGTCTAGTGTGTCATGTGCATCGTCAGGATGGGAGTGAATGTAAATTTGCAAATCGTCAGCGTATAGGTGATGTCGACAATATGCAAGTCTAGTGGATATATCGTTAATATATATATAGAGAACAGAAGTGGTCCTAACACTGAACCTTTTTGGACGCCACCCTTCAGTGATAGCCAGGATGAGGAAAGTTCTGCATTGGATACACATTGCTGGCGACCATGAAGATAGGATCCAAGCCAGTTAACAGCATTGTCAGAAAGATTCAGAGCGCGTAATTTTGCTATTAATATGTCAGTGTCAACAGTGTCGAAAGCTTTGCTGAAGTCCAAGAGTGTAAATATTGTCATGTGGCTACTGTCCATTGCTTCACGCGTATCTTCGGTAACTTTAAGAAGTGCGGTTGCCGTACTATGGCCTGTCCTAAAACCTGATTGGTATGGGTCGAGTATGTTATGAGTGTTAAGGTAATCAGTTAATTGTTCATGAACAATGCGCTCCAAGGCCTTAGATAGGACTGGGAGGATGCTGATTGGTCTAAAGTCGTTTGGTGTTACAGGTAATTTAATTTTAGGGATTGGTCTGACTATAGCTTTTTTCCAGAGTTCGGGGTAAGTTGAGGTCATAATTGAGGCATTGAATATGTGGGTTACAGTTGGGAGTATGACATGGAGTATTTTCTTTAAAAAGTCGATACTTATATTGTCTATACCTTGTGTTTTAGTTCTAATGCGGTCCAGGGATAGTTTAACGTCGATTGGCATTATATAGGAAAAAGAAGAATTTTTCTCGGGAAGGAGTAGGTGTGGATAGGAGCTCATCTATAGTTTGTTGTTTGGTCGTAGTGTTTATGTTAAGTGTGGCATATGATGTGAAATGTTGGTTTAGATCGTCCAGTGATATGTTAATGCTCTCTCCTTTGGTTGTCGGCTGCCGTAGACCCATTGATCTAATACGCTTCCACATATCACTTGCATTTGTGTTTGGATCAATGAGACTATGAGCATACCGCAACTTAGCGTTCCTAATGTTTTGATTCGTTTTGTTTCTTAATGTCTTATATTGTCTTAAGTTAGCGTCACTTTTGTCCCGTCTATATTTTCGAAAAGCAGCATCCCTCTCAGCCATCAGTAGTCGAATTTCGTGGGACATCCAGGGAGCTGGGGATTTAGTAATTCGTCTAGTCTTCAAGGGGGCATGTTTGTCGTAAAGTTCTAATATCATATTGTTAAATTTAAGCAATTTTTCGTCAATTGTGAATAGGGTCCAAATATCATGCCACGGCATGTCGATAGCGTCTGCAATTAGAGCTTGCTGGTTAATATTTTTTAAATTTCGATACGTTAATAATTTAGGACGAGTCCTAGGACACTGGAGAGAGTATTCGGTATATATGACGTCATGGGCTGATATGCCGGGGGCAGATATTTGTCCGTAGTTTATAATTTTCTGTGAATTTGTCGTGGCTATGATGTCTATTAATGTATCAGTCGTCGATGTGTGATGAGTTGGTTGTAAAGGCAAGACATACATATTGCATGCGTGAAATAATGCCAGTAGTTCTGATGATGAAGATGAGGAAGAAAGTAAGTTAGAGTTAAAGTCGCCCATTACTATAACATGCTGATAATGCGGCAGTAAACTTAATAAGGGTGTTTCTATGTCACTAAGATACTCTACTTTCGGAGGTTTGTACACCACACACAGGAGACATCTCTGTAAACTAGCTGAAATTTCAATGAAGAGGAATTCTGGTCGTGCATTGTAATCAGGGGAGGAGTGAAGAATGACTTTGGGCTCTAAGTTCGATTTGATATACATCGCAACTCCCCCACCTCTTTTCCCTAGTCTATCATTGCGACAGAGGGTGTACCCGTCAATATCAACAAGTGAGGAGTGAAGGAAGGGTTAAGCCAGGACTCAGATATTAAGATCGCATGCAGAGAAATCTCGGAAAATAAATGTCGAATTTCATGAATGTGAGGCAGAATGCTTTGAGCATTAATATGGGCGATTTTAAGAGTAGTTGAACGAGGAGAAAAACATTCTTTTAGCAGGTAGGCAGTGGTGGGGTGAGAAGAATGTGAGGATTCATGGCATTGTCATTTGAAGAAAGGGTAGGAATTTGCCTGGGGGATGGTCGTGTTGAAAGCAGGTCAGAGACTTCAAATATTTGACTAAAACTTGGAAGATCAATTGTACCAACTTTTACAAATAATGAAAATTTTAACTGAATTAACACACTATTAGGAGCAGAGAAAAATAAATATTAGTAATAATAAAATCAATTGGACTATTCTAAGAAAATAAAGTAAATGTTAACCTAATTAGCCTAGAGAAATTGCTATAGCTTAATTATTAATTTAAGAATTATTGAAAAAAAAAGTTGATATATATTAAAAATAAGATATAGAATAATTAAATAGTTTTTAAATTATATGTTATAAAAAAAACATACCCTATAATACGCTAAAGGCTTAAATTAACACAGGTCACAAGCACTGGTGATACGCTTCTTTGATTCACCAACCTTAGCGAATATAACACCGTCCAATGTCCAGACATTGCGTACACCAAACTTATCAATAGTGTCTTTCAATAGTTGGTGGCGCATTCTTGTCAAGTCTTCTCGGATTGTTATACCCGATCCCTTGAGTTGTTTCTTATTTATGAACATCTCTCTTCTTTTGCGGTAACTAGTAAATTTTATAATAATAGGGCGCGGCCTATCTTCTCTTCGTACACCAACACGATGGCTCCTGTCAATGTCAGTAATATTGAGATCAACACCGATTTTCTGGGCTATTTCCATTGACTTAATGTCAGTGTCCTCCCCGGCCACTTCTTCAACCCCGAAAACACGTAAACACTGTCGTCTCTGATATTGCTCCAAGTCATCCACTTTGTCTGTAAATTTCTTATCACACTATCTTAACTTCGATTGTTTTTTTAAGGTTTCAATCACTATAGTGTTGTTTTCTATAGTTTTTTGAAGTTCCGCCACAACTTCGTTCTTAATCATTGTTGCTAACACCTGCAGCAACTGCTTGTCTTGGAGCGAGTCGGACAAGACGCGTTTTACCGTGTCTTCAATTGAGCAAGTAGATTTATTACTTCTTCCACCCATTATCATATACTATTGAAAACACGAAATAAATTTCACTAAACTATTAACCAACACTTAAAAAAAAACTTATAGATTTGTTTCACTGACCCAACTGTTGTTTACACCTGCGAAAAATCGAAAAAGCCAGGAGCGCTGTTGAAGGCTGTTAGCAGCTGTCCGCCATTAAAGGATATGGTGGTGGGGCTCCAAATAAAATTATCTGAAGTGTTTCATTAAATAAGGTTATTCTATCTTTGGTCATCTTTTTCCTCCCTTCCTGAATGTAATTTGGAATGTTTTTTCTTTGCTTATAATTTGGTTGTTTTCCTTTGCCTAATCCTCTAATTTCTTATTACCTTCTGCACGTTCTCTTTTATTGCTGAATATCACCATGTCATCTGCGTATAGAATCATATCTGTATTTGAGTCAATTCCTATTATTCTTATCACGTCTGCTGTGTAGATACTGAACAGTGTCGGACTCATAGGGTCGCCTTTCAGGACTCCGTTTTTCTGAATGATATTTCTGAGATTTCTAAATTTTTATTTATTTGATTGTATTCCATTTAAGACAAGCCTCAATTGTTCTCGCTAGCGGGTCGTCCTCCCCGGTAATTCTCTTCAGTTTCTTGATCAGATTTTCTCCATTTACTGAGTTTAATGCTTTCATAATACCTTGAAAGAGCGTGTAATATTTTTCTCTTGGGAGTCTCAGGGCATCTTCTATCTGGTCCATGACTGAAGGTCTTTTTAACCCTTAAGTTGGAGGAACTAGTGCTGAATAAATTAAACCAATATGTATTATAAGAAACGTTGAAAATTTAGGGGCTATCTTCCTTACAGTCAACCGCTGTGGTCTCGAGGTAGCCATAGATCTACCCTAGTGAAAAATCTGCCCTAGGGCTGAACACTGTAAATAAAATAGCCTAAAACTAGTTTACTCCATTCTTATTCCTAGTCGCTTTAACATCTAGGTTATACAATGTCTACGGTATTTATATGTAGTTATTAGGATTTTGTTCACAATGAAGTGGTTCTCATGCATTTTCTCATTGTCACTAATTTTAATCATATTATGAAATGGTGAATATGTTAAAATGAGTCATGGTAATGAAATTCCAATCGACCATGCCTTGGAGACTGAGGAAAACCAGGAAGAAACCTCACTCAGATTGGTCTGCATCGGGATTTTTAACCCTGTTTCATGCCATAGCATGGTTGGACAAAACAACTAGAGAGGTCGAGGTTTCTAATCACGCGGGGCTATGATTTTTAAAAACTGACCAAAATCTTTTGCCGGCTCCGTAGCCCTGGGATCGGCTCATATTCTAATGGAAATGAGTACTACACATATGTTCTAGGGCGTTAGAGAAGGCTAACAACATGGCTGATGCCGATTGTCTAGAGAGGCGGGCGCCTTAATAACTTCTCCAAAGGGCCTCTTTAAGTCTGTACTGGGATCAATTCACCATTAACCTTATATAAAATATCAATTTCGCAAAAATATTATCTCGGCTTTCACTTTTTTGTATAAAAATTGTACACCGCTCTGGTCTCGAGGTAGCGTGCTGCCTTGTCACGCTGCGGGCCCGGGTTCGATCCCCGGTCGGGACAGTTTTTCTGGGTGAGGTTTTTATCGGGGTTTTTCCTCACCTGTAACACAAATATCAGGAAAACTTTAAGGTCCAAACGGTCCCCGAAATCATATGGCCATCATCATTATCCTTAGCATCATCATCCTTCACCGGTGTGGAAAGCAACGGGAAGCTACCACACCTACAATTCCCTAGTAAAGCTGCAAGCATAGCATGCAAATGCTATGATTCCAGTAAAGGACCTGCCTTCGGGCAGAATTACTATGGATGGATATAAAAATTAATATATTTTTATTCTTCATTTCCTTAGTTTAATCACCCCTTTGTAGCTACTTGTAAGTTCCGCACACTTCCTGGGATTACAGGGAAACACACGACTTGTTGAGAGAAGATTTTTAACTCTAGATCACATACGCATTATTTTTTATTACAAAAGAACATGAAGGAGCTCCGAGGATGAAAGATTAACTCAATGCTAGAGCCACATTCGAGACAATAGAAACGTTTAAAAAAATCACACCACTCACTCATACTTACTAAAGAAGCTGAATAAGATGTGGGTTAATTTATGGTCAAACGTAGTTCGGTAACTAATAAAGCCTCAAATTTTAACTTTGCCTAGTGGTGAGGAAAATATCGAAAAAGCCTCATCCATGGCACTTATCCGATCGATGATCGATCACGGGCCCTTTCCCTCGACGATGCCGATCCTGTTATGAAATACTGTTAAATATTTCTCCTCCCTTAAAATAAGAGTCAATCTTTCCCATTCATATAACTGGACGAATAACAGTTTTATGTACTTTCAGTATAATTTTTTTAGAGAAGTTGGGATGTCTCGAGTTCATGTAATGCATAGTAGCATGTATTTGCGAATTATGTTATATTTAATTTCTTCGTGCATCTAATTCCTATTTGCATTATTTTCCTTAGGTATCTGAATTCAGCCACATCTTCAAAATATACCTTATTTGTCGTTAACTGTCAATTTTCATTATATAATGCATTTCTATGTGTGACAATATAATTGTAATTGATTTATTGATGTGTACATTCAGCTCCAATTTCTAAGTGTTACTTACTAGAGTGCCGTAAACCACGCATGCACAACATACGAGTAACTGTGAGGTTAAATACTTAAATTTTCCATTTCCCACTATGACATAACGAAATATGACCAGTGTGGGACATTCATTACTAGAACGTTATATGTTATTGTGCAGTTGTAGAATGTAGGTAAACTATTCAGCTTTGACTGTAGCCATAGTATGTCATTTTTGACGTCATGTTTACATAATTATTAATAGAATCGACATCGTGGAAGGACACACTATGTCGCCGCTCAGAGACGCATTGTATCACAAATGCATACCCTTACCTAACCTTCGTTGCTTTATATATAGAGGTCCCGGGAACGATCCTCGATCAGATAAGATACCTGAGTGAATGAACAAAAAATACAAATTCATGCCCTAGATGTTAGCGATGGACCCAGCACAAAATATGTAAAAAATAACAATATAATAGGTTTAGTTGCGATGTAGTCCACCACTGCGATCTTGGCTTAGCGTCGCTGCCTGGGAATCAAACCCCGAACATCACCTAGGCTTCACGAACATCATTATCATATTCGCCATATTTAGTATGAATGTGCGAGTGAATGGTTTGTTTCGTCTTAATGTTGTGTTGTGTTGTCTTGGGGGAGGCCCTGGATTGAACTGATCACTCATTCCGGGAGGCACTCCGTGTCCTTTTTCTTTTTATTATGACAGTCTTCATATGACAGCATGCTCCACTACAGTTTTCTGCAGTACTACATGCTTTGGTTTAGCAATATTAAAATATCTCTATCATTTTATGTGTGTTGATGTTCCTGACTATGCATTTATAGTGTTATTTACTAGTTCTAATGTGTGAAAATATTTTTCTATTTTCGATTCCTTAAAATATAATTTTGAGTTATTGTGACGCTAAATTGTTCTATTTCGTTGTGGTTGTTATTTGCATTTTAAACAATGCTCTCTTGTTAATTATACTTACGCAAGTTATGGTTTCCTCTTGGCACCTAACAAGTTATGATTAATATTTACAGTTTGCTTGGAAATTGTTCCTATTAGCACGTACTTAACCCTTAAATTGGCGAAACAATACTTTCTAGTGCCCGCCATTCAAGTGGTTTCGGACCGCAAAGAAAATAAACTCATGTAAAAGTAAGTTATTACTGTATTTTTAACGTAATTTGACACAATCTTAGGTAATGTATAATAATGTGTTTTATTTTTACTGTTTAATAAACTATAACCAAATAAATTGAATCAATGTTTTTTATAAGATACATTGTAAGTTAAGGGTTTAAAATTAGTGCATTCTTCATTACTATTCCTAACAAAATATGGGTCCTATTTACATTTAAATTGACTAATCCTATCAAGCTATAATCTATATTTACACGCTAAGTTAATATTCTATCCATTACTAATCTAAAGAAGATATAGCTCCTATTTACACTTAAGTTACGGACTAATTCTAACATTTTATGAGTAATCTACTATTGAAAAATATTTACTGTCCTTACAAGTTCTAAAAAATTAGGCTATTAGGTTCCTATTTACACTTATAGCACTGACTAATCCTAACATTCCATTAGATCAATTTAGACACTTCCTTAAAATAATGTTCTTATCCTAACACTTATTATCTAGTTCTATCACTTTATGATTTACAGTTCCTTAAAGTATACTGTCCAAGTAATGTTATATTGTAATTTTTTTAAGTCTATGCTATTTGCGAATTTGGTGAATTGTTTAGTATACTTAAAAGCTAATTTACTCTTATTTATGGACCACCTTTCACTACCTCTATTTACAAAATTTATAAGAGTTTGTCTTTCGTTTTTAAATTCTATACAGTTATATATGACATGGTCCCCTGTCTGCTCACCAGCACCGCATGCACACATTGCACTGTCCTTTATCTTGAAGCGATGGAAGTAGGCGTTTATATTCCCGTGTCCGGTCACCAGCGTTGTGAGATTGGGAGATATCTGGATTCTTGTCTGTAGTCTGTCGCTGACTTTCGGGAAGAACGATTTCGTCAAATTCCCATTGGTGGTTGATTGCCATTCCCTTTCCCATTTTTCTTCACTAATGGTTGTCAGGTGTTTCTTCACAGCACTTACTGGAATCCTGTCGTAACTCGTTTGTAGGCCGCCGTCGCACGCTGCTTGCTTCGCTAGGCGATCCGCTATCTCGTTGCCGTAGATTCCAGCATGTGCCTTGACCCAGCTGAATTCCACTGTCCAATTGTCGCCTTCTAGAGATTTCAGCTTATTCCTAATTTCTTCAATTAAATTGTTGCGATTATTTCTGTTCCTTAGGGAGTCTAACGTGATCTTGCTGTCAGTGTAGATTGCCACATTACGTTCGTCAATCGTGTATTTCGCTGGTGTTAAGTCCTTTTAAGGTGTCTAGTGCTTTCATGATGGCAAGTTGCTCAGCCTGGTTATTTGAACATTCTTCGTACAACTTAAATTTCAGCTGGTTGTTAATACATGTTTTTTGAATATAACTATTCCCGATCCAACTCCATCATTGCTTCTGCTTCCATCTGTGTATATTTCATAAGTGTATTTTTTGTTTTCTCTTGTATCCTGGATTTTTATGAATTTTGCCGGATGTGTCCAGTTTTTGTAACTAACTGTCTGATCAACGTTAAGAGTTTCGTATTTGGAACTTCCTCTTATTTGGTGAATAGCCGAAATTTCTTGTATTTTTAGATGTATAGGTGTTAATCCCGTGTCCTTGTGTAGTCAAAAGATTATGCCCGTGATCCAAAGTTTAAAATTCCACTCCCAAAAGATTGTACCCCTCTCGCTCATGCTATGAATCATGTAGCTGAGCAGATACGTGCCGAATTTCCTCGAATCAATATGATGATCTCCTCTATTAAGATTATATGTTACAGGCTCCAATGTGAGTCCAGTGGGTCCGCAAAAAAAATTCCTGATCTTCCAACACCACACTGCAACGCCAGGGCGGCGTGGAGCACGTAATAGTATATTACGATGCGAGGTTGGGAAAGTTGTTTTTACAGAAGCGAGGAAAATTTTTAAAAACCGAGCGATAGCCAGGTTTTATAATATCCGAGATTCTGTAAAACACTTCACAAACGTACGTTGTACATTATTTTTTGCGCGATGGTGTTTTCAAAATAATAAATAATAGTAAAATAATAACATCTTTGTTGGAAATATTTGCGTTCATTATAAATAATTGACTAACGTTAACAGTGTGGGCAATGTTTAGTAGTTGAAACTACAGGAGGCAGTGATACAATATTAGTGATAAAATGGTGGCAAGTAAGTGTTTATTGCTTTATATTGTTTAAAATAAAAGTTCAGTTCATTTAAAATGCAGTGATTTGTTTCTTATAATGTATATTAACACTACCTCTTGGATATTTTTTGTATATACATTGTATGCAGTATACATAGAGGGTAGTGGTTTTACTTCCCATACACGTTTTGTAATGTGTAATATTACAAAATAGTTATATTAATACAGTATAGTCATTTAGGTTGGCAACCCCGAAATGTAGGAAGATGAACTTTCAATCATGATCGTCATTGCTGTAAGTACGACAAAAGGCACTATTGCGGAAAAAAGTAGTCTACATGCAGAAAAGGCGAGAGATTAAATTACGATGGAGAAGAAGATTCAATATAAACTTTATTGTCCAATCTCATGGTCTTGTGGTCAGATCTTCTGACTATAATTAATGAGTTCCCGGGTTCTATTACCGCTCATATTCTATGTCACCGTTCCACCAGTGAATATTCGATCCGAGAAAAAGTGACTTTTAGCGTCGTGTTGTGAAAACACGTGTTCCTGCTAGATCCAATTGCAAACATATTTGCTCACATATAAGGGATTTTATCCCAAAAGTCCACCTACATTGGTGGGCAAGTTAGGGTTAGATGGGCAAGTTAGTGTAGGTTTGGGAAAGTTATGGTGAGAAAATTGGCGAGTTAATACATCAGATTAATTTAACGTTCACTTATTTGTTAGCGTAATTTAGTGACAAGTTGGCTAAACTGTCTGAGCAATAACCAATATGAATTTTACATTGCAAATATAGTGATTTTAGGTTGCTTTTAGCTCAACTTCTCATTTTTAAGGCTTTTACACACACACATATAATATATATATATATATATATATAGACATGATAAGAAAAATAAATGTATGAACGGGATTTGACCCGGACCTCTGGGTTGGTACCCCAATGTGCTATCCAATACAACACCAGTAAAATCCAATTCAATCACTTATCCTTCTTATATATATATATATATACATATTATTCTCCTACCACCGCTGTGGTCTCGAGGTAGCGTGCTGCCTTGTCACGCAGCGGGCCCGGGTTCGATCCCCGGTCGGGACAGTTTTTCTGGGTGAGGTTTTTATCGGGGCTTTTCCTCACCTGTAAGACAAATGTCAGGAAAACTTTAAGGCCCAAACGGTCCCCGAAATCATATGACCATCATCGTCATCATTATCATCATCAACATCACCCTTCACCGGTGTGGAAAGCAACGGGAAGCTACCACATCTATAATTCCCTAGTAAAGCTGCAAGCATAGCATGAAAAATGCTATGATTGCAGTGAAAGATCTGCCTTCGGGCAGAATTACTATGGATGGATTTTTAATTTCCATTATTACTAGATGTCACGAGAACTCGGTTTTCACTGCTACCTAGTAGCTGACTATAATAAGTAAGTGAAAATTAAAGAGAATATTTTTTTGTTTTACTTTATAGCAGTGACGCTTTATTAATGTTATAATTTTTTTTTTTGGCTGGCATTGCTCAATGTCAAAAATTTATTAAAGTAAAGTAAAGTAAGTAAAGTGATCCCACAACAGACCCGGAGGCCCTTGGGGTAGTAGGAGGTTAAGGCTCCCACTTTTTCTAGACAATCGGCACTTTATGTCAGCTGGGTTGTCAGCCCTGCGTGACGGCCGCCTTTACCCCCAGAACAAGCGTCTGGTACTCATTTCCGTTCGAGGCTGAGTCGACCCCAGGGCCATAGTGCCGCCAGAGGGTTTGGGTCAGTTTAAAAATCCTGACCCCAACGGGACTTGAACCCTCGACCATCTGGCTTGTAGCTCAGTGCCTTAACCACTACGCTACGGCGTGCCCCCATCCGAAGTGAATTATTCTAGAGGATTTGGAAATCAAGAATGGCATTTGTTAGGACCATTTAACGAATAAAAATTAGGCTGTTTACTTTAAAATAACTATTTAAGTGTAGTTGCCGGTATTTAAGAATATTTATATATTTGATTTAAACGGCGAAGTTTGAAAACAAGTCAGAAATGTGAGGTTATGTTCATTTATACTGCAAATTGATCATATCATTTATTACCAAATAGGATCGCAATATTGTAAGAATACGCTCTAGTGGAGAAATATATTATGATCAACATTATAGGCTATTCATTTATTTATTTATTTGTTTAGTAAACAACGTAGTAAAATCAAGTAATCTGTTCGTTATTTGCTATATTCAATGAATTTGTTGGAGAAAAGTAATACTCTGGCCTGTACAGAATATTAAAAATGTGGAGCGTTCTTTTATCACAAAAGCAGGAACTGATAAAGAGGAACCGATAAAGAGCGAGGTGAAACACGACTGTCATTGGTTGTAAAACAAAAGTAATTGAAAAGTGATTGGTCATTGACTCCAATTTGGGATATGAGTTAAATAGTCACCCACAACGTCACCGGTCTACGCTTCGTGCATATAGTTTATTAATGAGAATCGAATGTAGGATGAATTTTGTTTGAATTTTTATTAGAATTGTTGGTGGAATTCAACTCTCCGTCCAGAAATCCCAACATCTGAATTGGTAACCAGTATTAGGAGAAAGTTCCAGAAATGTTGTTATACAACCTGGTGGCATTAAAAAAAGCGTATAAATTTAATTTATCTTTAAGCACAGTTCAGTGTTACTACCTATCACAGTTTGATTTCTATGGGAAGAATTTGAACGATATCGGACAATCTGATACGATTTGTGCAGTTCAATTCAGACCAGCTATTGATTTATATGACTTCAATGTGGAGTTGAACGAAACAACTGTCATATAAATAGAGCGTGGAAATTAATATTCTTTCAGCACAAGTGGACACATTCAAGCCACATCATTTCAGGTCTGGTAATTTAAATAATGAACTGTCAGTTTGCTACTCTATTATTTTAATTTTCCTATTATATTACTGAATGTAAATAAGCATGTAATTAAATAACATACACATTTAGTAAATCAAAGCTATCTCGGTATACGCGTAGCTAGCGCGCGCGTCTGCCTCGACTGGAATCCCAGATTCGAATCCTGGCGGTTCCACGGAGATGTTCGGATTTTCTCGTAGTTATCCTCTTTTCCGAATTTTATACCACAAACATTGTCTATTCTCCCTTTCCTCCTCTTCAAGTCATGTCATTTCTCATTCATTAATTTCATCTCATCCTTCACATTAGGTCAGGTTAGGAAAAAATAGCTTGGTTGGCACCCACAGGTGTTCAAAATGTGTGATTACGGAGATTTAGTAGAGTCAACCAAAATACTGATTCTTGACTCCGAGCCTGAGCAATAAGAAGTGCAAAGGGACCAATGGGAGGGTTGTAGACCCTCCTCGCAACCACCGGACCCAAATAAAAAATGATAGCATGGGTCATAAGAGAAGAAGTTGGTGTGCGGGACCCGGAAGACACCTACAACTTACATAACACTGTGAAGTATACTTCATTCCATTTATATATACTGGAATAGCGCAATATGTATCTTATGTCGCGGTAATCAGGGCAGTCTGCCCGTCCAGACCGAATAAAGAACTAATTAAAACTAAGTAAAACTTAAATAAATAAATTATAGTTATGCGGTAAATCAACCTGAAGACATCTAGAACTGTCAG
Organism: Diploptera punctata; assembly: GCA_030220185.1. Lineage (NCBI taxonomy): Eukaryota > Metazoa > Arthropoda > Insecta > Blattodea > Blaberidae > Diploptera > Diploptera punctata. The sequence continues at coordinate 64,392 of JASPKZ010010415.1, forward strand.
TATCTAAAAATAGTGAAAGACCGTCACGTGTGACCTGCCTAAGTTCCAGGATTCATCTCTTTACAGGACATCCAACTATACACTTATACGATACTTTTTTGAAGAATTTCAAGTATTCTTAATTCGTAGATTTGAGTACAACATGCCAATGACTTTTTACTTTCAAATATCGTTTTCTCGATTTCGGTTGAACTTTCTCCTTCGGCTTCTAAAATTGATCCAAGATATTTAAATTGATTTATTTCTTGAATATCTTCTGTTTTAAATTCTAACTGTTCGCCATCTTTCAATTTGATTGTTAATTATTCATATTTCTCAAATTATATATATACAGTCACCGTTGTGGTCTCGAGGTAGCGTGCTGCCGTGTTACGCAGCGGGCCCGGGTTCGATCCCCGGTCGGGACAGTTTTTCTGGGTGAGGTTTTCATCGGGGTTTTTCCTCACCTGTGAGACAAATGTCAGGAAAACGTTAAGGCCCAAACGCTCCCCGAAATCATATGGTCATCATCATCATCATCCTTCACCCCGATAAAAACCTCACCCAGAAAAACTGCCCCCGACCGGGGATCGAACCCGGGCCCGCTGCGTGACAAGGCAGCACGCTACCTCGAAACCACAGCGGTGGACATGGTAAATATGATGAAATGATTCTTGGTTAAGAGACTCAAATCCAAATTTACCTTGACGAATGAGGAAACACCTGCCAGGTCGCTCAGCATAGGGATTTTGATCCAACACCTCCCATATACGAGTTTCAAATTGTATCACAAATTCGTCTGTAAAAAGAGTTATTATTGTATTTGAATGAGAAATTAACCTCAACTTACACGTCGTAGCGTAATAAATCTGTTGAAGAGATTTAGCTGCCACATAACATGTCAATAACACAACACGTCAATTTATGACGGCAATATCTGCTATTCAAACAGGTAAATATAAGTATTACTGAAAGATAAATTCTGCTCCGACCATCCACTATGAAGTATTGCTGTATGCATTAATTCATCAGTTGGTGCAAATGGGTCCTGAAGCATTTATGATACATTCATAATAGAATTCATTCGTGTTACTGCTGGTTCATTGATAGCTAAATACAGTAATTAGACCATTTAAAATTATAAGTCATCCCAAGTACGTACCATTAACTAACTCAACTGGCTCTGCCGAACCTGGAGGTTTAATATCGCCAGGATGTAAGCTCTCCCGCATATTCAGCTCAAAAGATCAATGCAAACCCCCCTCTACTCTACTCTACATTAGAAATAAAATCAATTAGTTTATTGGTTGTTGTAGCAAATTAGAATTTTAATTATTAAACTACGTAAATACAATCATAATGTTATAACGTCTCCCTTTATAATCAATAGATTTAAGGGGAACCAATGTAGAGATAACAATAAGTATTCACGAGTATACCCTAAAGAACAAGAATAAATCTGCTTCATACATCCCTACCCTCATCTAATATTTTTCAATCATTACCTAATAACTAACCTCCCCGAATTAATAATGATTAATGTTATTCTTGGCTTACATATTGGGGACTTGTCCTCTGCTTTTCCTACAAGAAATCTATATTCTCCTCTTTTATTCCCCATTCGTGGCCATCGCAGTCTATTGGGACTTAAATGTTCTTATTACATCTGGTTGCCCGATAAGGTCATATACGTTACTCTTCCTCCACTCACCTGTAGTTCGCCTGTCTTTGGTCTAATTTCCCTTATTTCAAATATTCGTAATGTTTTATCTTTCTTAAACCAAAATGTGTTGATTTATAATTTATAATTTATATTTATCATTGGAGTCTTCCCACATTTGTCGTAATTTGTACTTTTTAAGTAATATTTCTGGATCCACTAGTAGAATACGGTATATTCCTCACTTAGAAAGGGATACTCCATAGCGTAGTTGGTTAAGGCAACACACTATAAGACGGAAGGTAGGAAGTTCGAGTCCTGGTGGGGGTCAAACATTCTGGCCGCACCATAGGCCTCTACAGGAAATGAGTAACAAAGGCCTGTTATCAGGGTAAATACGGACAACACGGAGAGCTTACCACTCGGCTGATATCTTATGCCCATTATCTAGAAAGGTGGAAGTCTTATTACTTTGCTTAGAAACATGCAAGTTGCAGTACATTGCATTATTTGAATTGAGCCATTTTGTAATTGTAATAGAAAATTATCCATTAAAGAGGAACTGATTTTATAAAGTTTAAGTAATTTAATAGAGATTTATTATCGAAAACTCTAGCGACAAATAATATGTCAAAGACTAACAAGTTTTTATGAATGACTAAAAATACTAAAAAGGGAACTGTGATCAATTTTTCGGGCACGGCTTTGGTACGTCACAACTCCCAGAGAAGAGTTGTGATATAGCAAAGCCGTTTCCGAAAAATTGTCTGCTGTTTTTAACTGCAAAGCACAGAAATCGAAGTCAGAATCCAGCAATGACAATCCGCTGAATGTAGCAGTTGGACGTCCCTGATAGACTTAGAGCGGTGTGAAATGAGACGTGTGCGACGCGAACGACATGTAGTGAGGGTTATCCAATCCGTCAAGTGAGGAGTGGTATTACTTCCCTGTAGTTTAAATGAGTGATTCAGCAATGGACTTAAGTACCTTGCAGTTAAAAGCAGCAGATATATTTTTTGTCACGGCCTTGGTACATCACAACGCTTCTAAGGTAGGTTTAGGCATACAATGGTTGACGGTTCCCTTGTAAGATAAACATTGATTGACCGCGTTAAAGGAATGGAGGGAAAGGGCGAATATGTGTTAATTCATGCAAAATTTGATATTTGATAAAAGTATTGGCATGACAACCTACAATGAGGAGAAAAATAAAAATAGATAGTAATTTTGATATTATAAAGTAAATATTAGGATAAAGTAAATCAGGAACATGGTAACATTACTTCGTAGTATGGATACACATAGCAATGTAGTTATTACATACTGTCAATAATAGCACCTGTGCCTAGAACAAGGACTTAAAAGAAAAGACTAACAAGTTATGATTGAGGAAAGACGCATTGAATAAAAAAGACAGGATTCAAATACAGAGTATACATCTAGTATCTGCTATATTCATACAATTTGTATAACTCGGCAATAACATAACAAATAACTTTTTTCTAACTCAAACTTTATTTCATGTTTGAAATGGGAAATGTTTATTTTTAATATAACAGTAAACGAATTGATATTTACAGATTTGTTTCAAACTCGCTACACACTACTTACATTTCGAGTTAAGCGCTTGAGGTTGGTCACACAAAGTGAAATTGTGGAGATATCACTTCAAATTGTATTATTTCAAGATCTTTATTTTAGACTACTTTCACATTGGACGATTTTTGGATTCACGACAAAAATTCATACGTCCAAATTCATTCAGTGAAGTGAAGAAGAGCGTGAGACGTTTCACAACACACTCCTTTCAAATTGGACGACTTTTCGACGTACGGAAAAAAGTTGTACGTCCATATTCATCTAGTAAATGAAGAAGGCACGGCACCGTTTCCATTCCGTGTAGCAGCCGCTCATCGCTATGGCAGCCATGCCGTGCCTATGTCTTGATGGAGTATACTTTCACATTGAACGGTTTTTGGTTTATGACAGCTGTCGACAAGATCTCACGCCAAATATTTGTCTAGTTTTACACTCATTTCTAATGCAACCAGTCATTCACTCAGCCTCTTATTTCAGAAAATAAGTACTGTTATTAAGGGTGAATAATTTATTAACTTGTAATTATTATCAGAAGTAGGGCATATTTATATTCAAATGAATTGGAATTAAAATAGGAATTCATTGGTAAGAAAATAAAAATGATATAACCTACCACAAAACAATTTCATATGCAATAAATAAAACTCTAGTACCAAGTGATTAGCGCTCGGTCATAGACCTGAATGACACTGGTAAACATCTGACAATGGAACAGTAAGCCCTTATACAATGGGGAAAAAATCTGCAGTTTCCTTTGTAGAAGGGACTTACGAGACTGTGCTATTATTAAATAGTTATAACAATAGCTAAATCCAAAACTTCATACAAAAGGTTGGGCAGTTGCAAACAAGTAACCGGGTTTTCCTAGGTAAACTATGGAAAGAGTTGTCCCCAAGCCAATTTTAACTAGAACATGTGCGCTAACAGAAGGTGCCTTCTTTGGCGGCATAAGGTAGATGCCGACAAACGAAAGCCGCCCTAGTAAATATTACTATAATATGGACAACCCTGCAAATTTGATGTTAGGGTGCGAGTAATTTAAAGGGAGGGGACAAGACCACAAACGCCTAAGTTTAACACTCCCGACAACGCCCTCAAGATATAGATTACAAATCAAAAGTGTTGTAAAATATGAACCGTTTGTGAGACGCTAAGACTTTTGGTGGAAGGAACCGATGCCGGCTCACTCAGAAATAATAAATATTCTTACTTATCAAAAATTAAGTTAGTTGCTAGTTGTGAGTGGCGAATGTGCCAGCTGAGAGGCACATCGCTTTGCATAAGCGAAGATCAAAGTTGGTAGCGAGTAGCGAGTGGCGAATGTGCCAGTAGAGACGGCACATCACTTTGTCCAAGTGATAACTACTATCTTGTGCGCCAGCCGCAAGCACATTTTGCATAAGTTTCAGCGCTATCATTCAGAGCGCACTTTTTCAGTGTTATAAATAATTATTTAAACAAGTGCAGTAAATAAATATAAGTTCCGGCCACCAAATAGCCTTCGTGTCAAGTCGTCGCCTAACACAACAAGTGTAAGCCTTAGTGGCAATAAAAGTGCATCGACCAATTTAATTGAGCACACGGAGTCTATTATCTATCTCCCAGTGAATATCCTTTCTCACGGATTCCCGATTAATACTTCATGTGGCGGCCCAACTGCGGAGCCTCGAGAAACTGTTGAGCAACCGTCAAACGAAGAGTGGAAAGGCGTGTTCCAGAAGTGAATATCCTACGAACGTGAGGAAGAAGACCTGGGGGAAAAGATGGCAACCAGAGGACCTCAACGAGGGCAGTAAGGAATAATAGAAGACATCGAAAGGTATTAGTGGAAATAAATTTATTTTAAAATTTATCTAACATTTATTGATGAAAAATATATATAATAATATGTGTTGAATTATAAAGTGTGCATGTCTATGGAAGGATGGATGTAGAATGGAAGGAAAGTAGAAGAAGTGAATAGAATAACAATAGAGTTAATAAGGAAAAGGTTAGTGGATATAATAGGAGTCAAAGTAGACAATAACGAAATGGGAAGAACGGAAGAAGGTAGTGAAAATTTTAAAGCGGGTGTAGAGCAGGGTGCACGGGATAAAATAAATGAGAATGATGGAAATATGAACCGAGATTGTAATAATTACTTCGAAATTTTAATGGCACAATTGAAGGAAGACAGGATAGAACGACATAGGGCAGCGGAACGAATAAACAAAAATTTAGAAACGTTGAGAGAGAAAGTAGAGATAAATATAAACAAAATAGAATTAAAACTTAAAGGGGACATAGAGCAGGGAGAGAAACATTATATGAAAGTAGAAATTAAAGAAAGAAATTCTGAAATGAGTGCAAATGAGACCAGCGTGGAGAGTGAGTTCGAGGCCACCTCCGAAAACACAAATAATATTCAATTATTACAAGAAATAAAACAGGTTAGCAGAGAATCAGTAGCAGAAATAGAAATAAACGAGGGAATAGAATTGAATAACAATGAATCAGGGTCTATGAGAGAGAGTATGAATGACAATATAATATGTGAAAAATATGATGTAATTATGAAGCAAGGAATGCCTGAAGTAACAAGGAAAGCTTGTACAAGTGACAAGTGGATTAAAAGTTTCCAGGTAGCCAGGCAAACCGAAAACAAATTGAATGATATACAGGTAGACGGTGTACTAGATACAAGAAAAACAAAAACTCCAAAGTAAATAATGAGTATTTGAAGTACTTCGTAGACATAGGAACAGACAATCCTTGGTTCATAATAATACATGATAGAGACAAGCCGTCGATCAAAATGATTGCAAAAAATATTCTTGCAAGCATGTTGATCACGAACGATCTAGATGTTGAGTCGGTCGTAATGCGCGAATCTTAGATCGAAGTAACAAATAATAATGCAGCTTTGAGCAGAAGTGACCCTAGAATTAGAGGAAAGTATGATATATTTCCCAGAACTTATAGTATAGCGACAAATAGGAGATTAAATAATGTAAATAATTTAGATAAGAGTCTAGTAATTTTGCACGAGCTCGAAAATGAAATCAGTGAAAGACAATTTTAACTAGAACATGTGCGCTAACAGCAGGTGCCTTCGTCGGCGGTATAAGGTAGATGCCGACAAACGAAAACCGCCCTAGTAAATATTACTATAATATGGACAACCCTGCAAATTTGATGTTAGGGTGCGAGTAATTTAAAGGGAGGGGACAAGATCACAAACGCCTAAGTTTAACACTCCCGACAACGCCCTCAAGATATAGATTACAAATCAAAAGTGTTGTAACATATGAACCGTTTGTGAGACAATAAGAATTTTGGTGGAAGGGACGGATGCCGGCCCACTCAGAAATAATAAATATTCTTACTTAGCAAAAATTAAGTTAGTTGCTAGTTGTGAGTGGCGAATGTGCCAGCTGAGAGGCACATCGCTTTGCATAAGCGAAAATCAAAGTTAGTAGCGAGTAGCGAGTGGCGAATGTGCCAGTAGAGACGGCACATCACTTTGTCCAAGTGATAACTACTATCTTGTGCGCCAGCCGCAAGCGCATTTTGTCTAAGTTTCAGCGCTATCATTCAGAGCGCACTTTTTCAGTGTTATAAATAATTATTTAAACAAGTGCAGTAAGTTCCGGCCACCAAATAGCCTTCGTGTCAAGTCGTCGCCTAATACGACAAGTGTAAGCCTTAGTGACAATAAAAGTGCATCGACCAATTTAATTGAGCACACCGAGTCTATTATCTATCCCAGCGAATATCCTTTCTCACGGATTCCCGAGATATAAGTCCATTGTTCTACCGAAAACCTGAACCCAACTAGTCCGGCGCAACAATTGTCCATGAACCCTTTCCCTGGGCATATAATTAAATCTTATCCTGGACTAAAATCCTGCTTCAGTAAATATTTATGTGATTTTTCTAGAAATTGTTGAGTATATTGCTTTATTGCATTTATTTGTTTATGTGAAATAGCTGAAGTAGATGCTGAAGTTTTGAGAAAAAAACTCAAGATACACATTAAAACTCTACAGAATCTGCAAATGCTGATAATATTATAGGCCTATATTTTTACTGGCATTTAATAAACTTTATCCCAAACGCAAGCATTATATTTTCTTTCCTAATTTAGTAAATATAAACTTTTATAAATAATAAAATATCAAATTAACCCATTTTGTTCGTAATGTTTCCTTTACCAATAAAATATTGATTGCATTAATTGGAATCTTGTTTAATTTATTGGTACTAACATTTAAATAATACGTGGTAGTACTATAAATTTATTAAGAAACTCACTGTACGTTATTTTTGAAACAACTATCCTGTTCGATGCCTTCGAATGGAGTAAGAATTTGGTACTTTTTCATTTTTTAAATTATAGTTTAACAAAAAGAGTTGGGATTTATAAAAGCCATATCTGCAGGTATCATTATTAGATTGCTGCTTTATTAAAAGTACAAGAACTTCAAATAAGGGGATATTTAAGTTGTTTAGAGAATTAAAAATTAATCAAGCCATGAAAGTGATTGCCCTCGTGAATATGATTTTGAACAATAGTTACAACAAATATTCACTGATCCTTGCTGGTAGACACCGAAAATGTACAATGAAAAAAGTATATATCACACACACACACACCGAGCGTTCGCAGCTCGGCCGGACCGCTCCGTGGAGCTCCTGGATCGGGCGAGTACCGGCGTGCCTGACGTCACAGGTCACACGAACAGGCCCGACACGTCATTGGTAATTTTTGCAATTGTTTTTGTGTGGTCCGGATATATTGGCGAAACGTGTATCCACTTTTTAAAATTCTTAAATGATTGAAGCGTAAGGTTCATCTTAACGGTCACCGTTCTGCTCAGAATAATAAATACTGGTTGTACCGAAAAATAACACAGTTATTTTTTCATGTAGTTACTAATGATACTGAAAAATTTAGGGTTTGCGACCCAGTAAGTTAGCGTAGAATTATCGGTCCAATATTTTTCGACACAACAGTTGATTCACACATTTATGTAACTTCAATTTAATTTTGTTTCCGTAACTACAAGAAATGAACGATTGTGTGGCTGGTTTCAGAAGGATTCAGCGACAGCGCACAATGCTGCGAATTTATACATGCATTCGAACTGTGTTTGATGAAAGAATAATTAGTTGAGAATTGTGGCCACCTCGTTCCCCTGACCAATCGTCATACGATTTTATTTATGGGGAACGTTAAAGAACAAAGTGTACGCTTCAAATCCGCACAAGTTACGAGAGAACTACTGGCAAATCAGTCAACATGAACTTTTGCGAGTGAACCAGAATTGTTTTTGGAGATATAGAGAATGTGTTCGCCTTCAAAGTCATCACTTTCAACATTTGTTGTGATGCAGGTAAGCCTAATGTAAATTAGTACAGTAGTAATTTGTAATTTTAGCAGAGTAGGTGGTGCTCCGTATCAATCACTTGCCGGCCGTGCACGTGCGACTCTGACGGAAGTTGCGCATGTGCTTGCCCGGTCCAGGGCGCCGCGGGCCGGACCGGCCAAGCTCCGAACGCTCTGTTTATATACGTGCATACATAGTCTGTTTGTTAACGGTCTAGCGTTGGCAATTTTTTTCGGAACCAAACTCTGCATATAGCAATCATCAAAGAAGTAAGGTCGAGCAAAATAGGGCCACTAGTAGTAGCAATTCGCCTGAAACTGCAATTTAAAAATGTCTCTTAGCGGTCGCAAATTTTTATTTTTAGCAACGAAAAACTCAGTATAGCCTATTAAAATAAAATGAACATTCTCAAAAAACAGTAAAAACCATTAGTAATCGTAGATTTACCGGAAACCCGGAATTAAAAAATCGTTCTAGCAGTCACCAAATCTGTTTAATCGAAATTTATATGTACGTCATGCAATGCAATTAACCCTTAAATTGGCAAATAAAATATATAACATTTTAACAAAGTAATGAAAAAAAGATGACTAATATATAATATTTAAAAATGTGTCAAATTATACAATAACAACACTGTTATGTATGGCTTGCTTTCACCACACCGAAGTCCGAGACGTAAATAAGTTGGCTTAAGAAAATTAGTTTCTCCGGGTTAACAAATAAAGCTGTGTTCCATAAATCCACAAAATCGTACCATAATTTTGACTTGCTGAAGAATTCGCTTAGTTTACGCAGTTCCTGTTTGATGAACATTTATTAACGCATGGAGACACCACTTTCAATTAGCACTTAGAATGTTAAAAATACAATATTGAGCCCATTTGATGAATAAAATAACTTTCTCAAAAATTACAATAGCTACTGCATGAACAGGAAAATAAAAGTATCAATAAACATAAACAATCGCAAATCTTAATAAAAATTGCATTTTTTTGCATTTACAAAAAATAATTTTCATGAATTTTTGTTTACCTAACATTTTAGGCTGTATTTCAATTGTTTGTGTATAGTTTCTAAATTGTGTATTTTATTCCTGAAGAAAAGATTGAATTTATTTTACACGCTTTTGAATACCTGAAGAACGATGGCAATAGCTTTGACTTATTTCGCATTAACTTAAGTCAACAAAGTAAATGATACTCAAAGTATGTGGACATAGGAATTTTGCCGTACGTCCAAAACCGTTCAATATTAAAGTAGGCTTACCTCAGTAAGCAATGTTTATAAGCACAGTATAAACAAAATTATTTCAGTTGTGTTATAATATTGGATGAAAAAATATCTATTCCCCTTTCTAAAAATATTAGAACTTAACTACAGATCCATGGCCGTGCGGAAATACGTTCTCCATACATCTCTCTCCTGAGCTAATGTTTTTCAATCATCCCCTGTATAATCTACAAACCATGGTTATTGTTATTGTCTCATCTCATTCTTCGCATACCTGCTGGGCGGTTTCTAGCAAGTTCCATAACCCTCTTTCATTCCCCATTCATCTCATCGCAGTCTACGAGACATAACTATTCATATTATATCATACAGCTCACTGTTATGTAGTCTTCTCCATTCACATGTCTGTTCATATCTCTTTGGTACAACTGTTTTCTTAATAACTTTATTCTCAAAAAATCATAACCCGGGGGTTTTTTGATCGCGCGAACATAAGCTTTGCAAACACATCTATTCGAACTAATGTTTTTTTTTTCGTCCCCTGTATAATTTACTTCCCTCAAATCATGATTAATAATATTCTCCCGTCAAATTCTTGGTCTACTTATTGGACGCTTTGTCTCTGGTTTGCTACTATAAGTTGTCATGTTCATCTTTCATTCGCTATTCATGTCACATGTCTAGCCCATTGAAATCAACGAGATTTAAATGTTATTACTACATCTGGTTTCCCATAAAGATCATGCATTTCACTGTTATCTAGTCTTCTCCATTCAATTTTCTGCTCGTTTCTCTTTGGTCCAAAAAATTCATGAGAACTTTATTTTCATATACTTGTAATATTTTCTCATCCTTTAAAGTAAGAGACAATATTTCGATAACTTACTGCTATAAATTAAAATTTCTATTCATTATAGAATTGATTATGAACTTTTGATTTTTTGTATATTCTACAACATTGATTCCTATACTACGACGTGATTTCATCGTGTTTGATGAGTATAATTTTCACACCCCTGTTGTAATGGAGTGAATTAGAGTTGATGGCAGGAGCGGCATGATAGGTAGAAGGATCTTGACGTTAATTTAGGACTACTGTGGCTGTATTTCGATCACAACAGGAGCATAAAACTCGGTCTCTGCCTAATGAGTCCTTAGAGATAAGCCCTAGTTAAACAAGAGCGGACCAGGATTCATGAGACACTCAAACGTGAGGACATAGTCTCCATCACAACCGCTCCTGTACGTGCTTTCCTCGCCCTGTCCTCTCTACTTGTAAGCCAAATTACAACAATTTCAATTACTCTACTATACAAATATCACTTGCGCAAACTCGTTGTCTCTTTTACAACAAATATCTATAATAATAATAATAATAATAATAATAATAATAAAGAAATAATAATAATAATAAAATAATCTAAATAAACTCGTCATGGTTTTCTTTCTATCGGCCGAAACCTACAATTGGGTAGTGAACTACTCGCTGATGATTTAGCTATGATTGCATGTAATAAAGATGAGTTTCAGTATTCTGTACATAGCTAGTAAAAAAAATCAAAGCAAAACATAATGTATGAAAATCAACATTGACAAAATAAAGGTCATTGAATTTTGTTGAAAATACCCGGTTACAAGCAAAATTTGCATTAACAATATGTTAATAGGAAGGGTCAATGAGTTTACATATCTTGGATATAATTTAACGTTTATTGATGAAACAGGCATAACTTCCAAAAAATTATAAATGTAATAAAACAATAGGAATAATTAACAAAATCATGAAGCCGTCGCTAGTACACCGACACACAAGAATACTTTTATATCAAATCTTAACTGTAACATGTTACGGAAGTGAAGTATGGACCATGAGTACTGATATCAACAAAATAACGACTAGTGAAATGAGATTTTCTAGAGCAACTCTAGGATATACTCGCGTGGACCGCAAAAAACGAAAGTAAAGATATCATGCAATCACTACAACTAATACCAATCTCACAATTTATAAATGAATACCAGTTACAGTGGAAAACTCATGTGCAACAAATGAATCGCAATAGACTTCCAGAAATCATTTTTAATGCCGTCCTCAATGGAAGGGATCTTTGGGACGTCCTAGAAAAAGATGGTTCGAGAATGCTTTACTGAAACTGTAACAGGCTTTGGGTATTAAACTTGTTTGGAAGATCGTGATGATTTTGATGATGATGGTAATTATGATAATATTTTATTTATTCATTTGCAGATTTTTAATATTTACACATATTTCTGTGCCTAAAGTTTTGTTTTTGTTCTCCACTCGTCTCTATCCATCCACTCCATGTCCCCCAGTCCACGAATGATAATAATAATAATAATAATAATAATAATAATAATAATAACAACAATAATAATAATTTCTTCCTTAATACTTTTCCCTTACGGTACTTTCAAATTGTCCCATACCACCCGTGCCTAACAGTGACACGATTGGTCCGGAGAATATGATCACATTCACATTTTTGACCTACATAAAAATGACCTCCCCTGATGAGGGACCAGGCTGCCTCCGGGACAGCAGAAATATTTAAGAAAAGAAGCACCATTTAATCGTATGTCACAATAAATAAGGCGGATGTGATAGCTGATTATGATCACCAAATGGTTTTCGGCGCTATTTGGGCTTAACGTTTCCCGACATTTTTCTTTGACAGATGAAAAAAACAAATAGATCTCACCCAGGAAATTTGTATAAACCACAGATCGAATTCGGCCCCACTTCATGCGAGGATATAACAGAACCCAAGCTACAGAAATGAAAAAAATATATAATAAAATAATAATAATAATAATAATAATAATAATAATACTTACTTACTTACTCATGGCACTATGGAACCCGTAGGTTCATGGCCGCGCGGACATAAGCTCTCCATACATCCCTACCCTGAGCCAATGCTTTCCAATCATTCCCTGTATAATCTACTTCCCTCAAATCATAGTTAATGTTGTTCTCCCACCTCATTCTTGGTCTACCAACAGGGCGTTTTCCTTCTGGCTTTCCTACAAGAAGTTTCCATGCACGTCTTTCATTCCCCATACGCGCAACATGTCCTGCCCATCGCAGTCTACGAGACTTAACTGTTTTTAATATATCTGGCTTCCTATACAGACCATGTAGTTCATTGTTATGTAGTCTTCTCCATTCACCTGTCTGTTCATCTCTCTTTGGTCCAACAATTTTCCTAAGAACTTTATTCTCAAATACTCGTAATCTCCTTTCCTCCCTTAAAGTAAGAGTCCATGTTTCGCACCCATATAATATAACTGGTAGAATAATAGTTTTATATATTTTCAGCTTAACGTTTTTTGAAAGGAGTTGGGATATCAAAAGTCTCTGCAATGCATAATAGCATGCATTTCCAGAATTGAGCCTATGTTTAATTTCTTTGTACATCTCATTCCTATTTGTGATTATTGTTCCTAGGTATTTGAATTCAGCCACTTCCTCAAAAATTTCCCTAATAATAATAATAATAATAATAATAATAATAATAATAATAATAATAATAATAATAATAATAATAATAGTAATAATAATAATAATAATAATAATAATAATTGTGATAGAAATTACTATAATAATTATTATCGTTCTTAAGGAGAGAGATGAGGCAAGACCTCTTTACTTACAATTATATGACAACTGTGCATTCAAGCAATTCCCTCCTGCTATGAGTACAAACACATTATTTCAGTCAGTGTTATCAAACGTCCCGTTTTCGCGGAACCGTCCCATTTTAGTTTTTTCCTGTCTGTACAGTCGATTTTGTTTTTGTTCCATTTTATTAATTTCTGAATATCTGAATATATTAGTGCTTTTAAAATATTCATATGCAGATAGATAGAAGCTTCAGAACACATCAGAAAAACAGAAGGCGGCGATTATCATTATCAACTGTTTTACGCACACATAACAGTCCTATAGAACACCTTTGACAAGACTCCCTTATGCGTCCTATAGAAGACCTTTGACAAGACTCCCTTATGTTATATTCATCACTTCTGGGTAGAGGATATCCATAAGCATAAGTTGTTTCAAAAGAAATAAAAAAACGTTAAACTGTCATTTTCCCAGTCTTATATAAGCCTATATAGTCCACAGCTGTGGTCTCGAGGTAGCGTGCTGCCTTGTCACGCAGCGGGCCCGGGTTCGATCCCCGGTCGGGGCAGTTTTTCTGGGTGAGGTTTTTATCGGGGTTTTTCCTCACCTGTAAGACAAATGTCAGGAAAACTTTAAGGCCCAAATGGTCCCCGAAATCATATGGCCATCATCATCATCATTATCATCCTTATCATCATCATCATCACGATCATCCTTCACCGGTGTGGAAAGCAACGGGAAGCTACCACGCCTACACAGTTCCCAAGTAAAGCTGCAAGCATAGCATGAAAATGCTATGATTGCAGTGAAGGACCCGCCTTCGGGCAGAATTACTATGGATGGATGGATATATATATATATACAGGGCAAGTCAAAATGTTGTGCAGGTTTTCAGAAATTTATTATGTGAAATGTAATGAACATATAATATTGTGAGACATATTGTATGAAAGGTAAACTCTCAAAGTTTTTTTTAAATATTCACAGATGTTCTATGTGAGCGCCTTTTGTTACACGACAGATGTCAAGAAGATATTCAATCTCCTGCCAAACTTTCTGTAGCAGTCCGCGGTCGATTATCAGCAATGGCTGCTGGGATGCGGGCACGCAGTTCATGCGGTTGGGTTGGAAGTGGTGGTACGCCTAAACATGATCATTTACAAGACCCCACATGAAGAAATCACACGGGGTTAGATCTGGTGAACGAGGTGGCCAATGAATGGGGAGTGTGATCACCCTGAGATGCACGGCCTATCCAGCGTTGTGGATAAAGCCGTATTTCAAATGGTCTCGAACAATGCCATGGTAATGTGGAGGGGCCCCATCCAACTGCAGAATGAAATCTGGACTATCCGGCTTTCAAGCTGCGGAAGGAGCCATTGTTGTAGCATATCAAGGAAAACATGTCCGTTTCACAGTACGTTCATGAAAGAAAAAGGGCCCATAAACCTTTGCATGGGAAATGGCACAAAAGACATTCACTTTCGGAGAATCGCGTTGATGTTCCAGAGTTGCATGGGGGTTACCAGTTCCCCAAATCCTTACATTGTGTCTATTCACTTTTCCTGAAAGGTGGAAAGTCGCTTCATCACTGTAAACTACCCTCTCATGGAACTCATTCTCTTCCATTAATGCGAGAAAATCAACACAGAAGGACGCTCGCAAAGCATAATCGGCGGGTTTTAAGGCTTGAACCAGTTGCAAGTGGTAGGGTTTCATCTGTAAACGTTTCCGGAGAATCCGCCATACAGTTTTTTGTGGTAGTTGAAGTTCTGTCGCTCCCCGGTAGGTGGATTTCTGTGGACTCCGCACGAAGCATGTGCGAACGCGTTCGACTGTCTCTTCACTCGTCGACGGACGGCCAGTCGATTTTCGTTTACAGATACAGCCTGAATCCCTAAATTGTGTGTACCACTTACGAATGGATCTCCCATCCGGCGGGTCTTTATCGTATCTGGTACGGAAATGTCGTTGAACACTAGTCACAGAGTTGTTTACATGGTAATCAAGCACACAGAAAGACTTCTGATCCCCAGTCAACGCCATTTTCTTTACTGCTCTGCTGTTGACATCTTGCGGGTGAACGCGGAACTTTAGAAGTGGACAACTAAACTTTGAGAGTTTACCTTTCATACAATATGTCTCACGATATTATATGTTCATTACATTTCACATAATAAATTTCAGAAAACCTGCACAACATTTTGACTTGCCCTGTATATATGATATGAAAAGAAAAAAGAATGATGCTTGAGTCGGGATTTGAACACTTTAGAGACTCGAGTTCAAATTCCGACTCAAGCATTCTTTTTTCTTTTCATATCATATTTGCCTTCATTGCCAAATGTCAAAAATATATTTATAATATATATATATACTAGCTGGCCGGCGAACGTCGTATCGCCTTTAAATATTTTTACGTTAATTTTTCCGATGTTTTAATAGTTATCTGCTATTGGGGTCGGGGTGGAAACAAATCCAACAAATCAAAGATCATAAAAATCGGCCCAGCCGTACTTGAGTTATAAATAGTGTACTAATCCGACTTTGTTATATATATATATATATATATATATATATATATAAGTCCTTGCCACGCGTTGCTGTGACTAAGGTATATGTTAAATTATGTTGTAGTAAACTAAGTGAGAAATCTAAATTAGAAAGTTTTTGTTTTACACAATTTTTTAGTTCTGGTACGTTAACTACACCCGGTATAAATATGGGTAGTAACTTATGTGGAAGTGGTTTTGTTGATTGAGATGAATTTATGTTGTCTGCATTCTCAGTATCATCCATAAGTGTATCATAAGGATTGTATACATTTATTGATGGAATATTTTGAGGAGGATTGCTGATTTCATTATACTTTCGCTTTTTTCTACGAACTTGTTGCCAGTTTGGATTCTCATCATCATCAAGAAGCCTCTGTATGGTAATATCATCATGTAATATATTATAGTCATCTTGTTTTTCATTTCATTGAGGCATGGAGATTGTTTCTGTAATGTTAGGCATATTATTATAACTAACAGACTTACTTACAATTCTGTTATTCCGTTCCTTAGGACCTTCATATGTTTTTAAATTGACATTCTTCTTAAATGTAAGATTTATGTCACATAAGCCTATAACAATTTGCGGAAATTCACTTGATATCTTATCATTCATGGTCTCTAGAACTGATTCGCCATATTGTTCAATGTTCGCTTCTCGGTCCAGTTAAATTTAAATTAAGTTGCTCTCTTTCAGTCAGATTACTTAAAACTAATACTTACACACCAAATTAATATTATTATCAATAAATTGAAAATAAAATAAACACTGAACATATTTAAATTATGAAATAATCAATATTTGTAATTCAATTGAAATTCGCGGTTGCAACAAAAAGCACAGCCACCTGGTTAAATAATAAACCAATTACCTTACAAGGCCATCTGTTAGAATCGTATGGAACTCACAGATAATTATAACTCTTTGTTAAATAATAAACAAATAATTTTCAATAAAAATAATGCGACTATAAATTTAGTTATAAACAACCGTAGCTCTCAAGTTGGATCAAACAGCACACAGAGTGCAAAATTTTATTAAAATCGGTTCAGTAGTTTAGGATTCCATTGCGGACAAACAGCGTGACACGTAATTCTTATATATTAAGATATATATATATATACACTGCTCAAAAAAATTAGGGGATATTGTAGAATAACATATTAAGACTATGTTTTTAGGAACAGTATTAGATGCAATCGCTTTCTATTACTCCAAAATAATGTCAACAAGAGTTTGAAGTCATTACGTAACCTCTGTACCACACCAGATGTCAAAGAGATCCTGAATTAGGAATATGGTAAACAAACAAAGCAACATTAACATGGGTGAAAATGTTTCTTTAGTATGGTGTATGGTCTCCTCGAACGGCCAGCACTGCCTCACACCTGTATGGCATTGATGCAATGAGGTTAGCAATGAGTTCTTGGGGGATACGTGGCCACTCTTCCATAAGAGCAATGTGTAGCTCTGAACAGTTGTGGGAGGTGCTGGTCTGCCTGCAATGCACCTGCCTAATGCATCCCACACATGCTCAATCGGATTTAAGTCCGGGGAGGAAGCTGGCCATTGCATACGCTCGATACCCTCCACTCCCAGCATGTCGTCCACCAAGCCAGCTCTGTGGGGTCGTGCATTATCGTCCATAAAAAGAAAAGAATCACCTATGGCATCAGCATAAGGCACGGCAAAAGGTTGGAGAATCTCATCTCTATTCTTTGCCGCAGTCAAAGTACCACATTGGATAACGTAGAGGTCCGTACGTCCACCACTACTGACTCCTGCCTTACACCATCAATCCACCGCCACCATATGGGGATCTTTCACGTACAAAAGCTGGATTGTTTCGTGTCCCTTTTTCTCTCCAGATGATTACACGCCGACTATCACATTCCATGTTGAATCGCGACTCATCAGAAAAAAGAACTGATCTCCATTCAGCATGCCTCCACCCACGATGTTCCTCCGCCCAGTTTCTGCGATCTCTACGGTGTTGTGGAGTTAACCACACCATGGACCTACGGGCATAGAGACCACTTCCATGCAGTCGATTAAGGACAGTTTGAGTTGACACCCTGCGTCCTGTTGCTGTTTGAAGTGTATTTCGCAGTTGAGTTGCATTCTGCTGTCTATTCCGACGGGCTGTTAACAAGAGGTAACGGTCATCCCTTGCTGTTGTTGCCCTTGGTCGACCTTGTCCGCCTCTTCTGTGAACAGTATGTTCTTTGAAAATGATTCCAAAGACTGGAAATCACGCTTTGAGACACCCCAATGGCTTGTGCCACCTCTTGTTGTGTCTGTCCAGCTTCCATCCTTCCTATGGCCCTCCAAGCCATTGGTTCAGGTAAATCACGTTGTCGAGGCATCACTGTCCCTAAGGCAAGTCATTCACTAACTGAAAACTGGACTGGATTTAAAAACAGCAACAAAACATTCACCCGCCCACCACCCTTTCACATCAACAGTACAGACACAGCCCTCTGGTGTGGTACCGAGGTTACGTAACAACTTCAAACTCTTATTTACATTATCTTGGAATAGTTGAATGCAGGCTTTCACGGCCGGTAATCAAAATGTTGAGTGATTCCGGGTTATGTGGCCGTGGTCCATAGTTGGTGTTGATACCAGACGTTTCGCCCTCAACTTCGGAGGGCATCTTCAGTGGCGAGTGCTTCTAGGCGTGTTTCCTGGTCGGAAGATCTACTTAGAGTGAGGTGTTTAACCTTAAACAAGAACAATACCATCTGTTCAATTGTTTCCAGAAAAATGGCTACACATCCAAGGAAATAAGACAAACCTTACATCCACGAAGACAGCACGTCAGAATGGATAACACACCCTCAACCAGCATAGCCTACTTACCATATGTACAAAGCGTCACAGATCGTATCGGAAAACTCCTACGAAAATACAACATAAAAACAGTTTACCGACCTACAAGAAAAATAGAAGACTGCCTTCGCTCAGCTAAGGATCCTCGGCCACCTCTCTCCACTTGCGGCGTATATCGACTTCCTTGTTCGTGTGGTAAATCATATATAGGGACCACGAAAAGAAGTATAGCCACCCGTTTATCAGAACATAAAAGAAACTGCAGACAAGGAGAAATGGATAAATCAGCTGTAGCAGAACATGCCATTATGAATGGACACCAGATTCTATTCGACGATACACAAGTTTTAGCCACAACTTCCTACTATTTCCCTAGATTATACCGAGAGGCTATAGAAATATACAAGCATAAGGGAAATATCAACAGAAAAGAGGAAGGTATCAAACTGGCTAAGGCCTGGTATCATACACTAGAAAATAAATGCATTAACACTAGGGACAACAAGGAGACGACCATTAGCCAATCAGCAAGAGCCACGCCCACTCACCCTGCACCCACCACTAATACAACGTCCACAGCGCTCACTCTAAGTAGATCTTCCGACCAGGAAACACGCCTAGAAGCACTCGCCACTGAAGATGCCCTCCGCAGTTGAGGGCGAAACGTCTGGTATCAACACCAACTATGGACCACGGCCACATAACCCGGAATCACTCAACATTATTATCTTGGAATAATAGAAAGTGATTGCATCTAATACTATTCCAAAAAACATAGTCCTAATAGGTTATTCTACAATATCCGCTAATTTTTTTGAGCAGTGTGTATATATATATATATATATATATATATATATATATACACACTGAATTTAAAGGAGGGAGGAAAGAAGATTACTAGTATTTCAGAATGAAGTTCTTAGGAAATTTTTTGAGCCAAAAAGAGATGAACAGACAGATGAAATGAAGGAAACTACATAATAATGAGCTACATGATATGTATAGGAAGCCAGATATAATAAGAACAGTTAAGTCTCGTAGATTGCGATGGTCAGGACATGTGGCACATAGGGGGGATGAAAGAGGTGCATGGAAGCTTGTTGTAGGAAAACCAGAGGGAAGACGCCCAGTTGGAGGATCAAGAATGAAGTGGGAGAATAAACAATAACAATTATTTGAGGGAAGTAGATTATTCAGGGGATGATAGGAAAACATTAGCTCAGGATAGAGATGTATGGAGAACTTATGTCCACGAGGTCATGAACCTACAGGTTCGATAAAGCCAGTGAGCTAGTTAGTTATAAGTTGGTATCAACCGAAGCAGCCGTATCAGCGTCGTTGAAAACATGTACAGTTCCCAGCTGCGCCATTTCTTTCTAACGCATGAATAATTGAGATTTTAACTCATCTCTAAAACACGTCTTCATGTCTTAACATTACTTATAATTTGTGAATACGCACTCAAAATCAAATAAACGTATGTGTTCTTACAATGAAGTCTTCAGACAGAATTTACATTCTTATTAATTATTGACTCGATGTTGAAGAGCTGAAATGCTAGTAACAGAATCAGTGCATTGGAGTTTGAAATGACGATAGAATAATTGAAAAATGTATCAGGCATCTGAACAGACAGGTTCCCTGCAGAACTTATAAAATTGGGGGCGAAAAACTGATGGAAAAATAACTATATTTATATCATTAATTTATGATTAATTGATCCAAATCCAATTATTTTGATTAAAATACATCGGTTTCTTAGTACAGAACATCTTCCAAATGAATGAAAAGAATCGATTATCGTACCAATCTATAAAAGAAGGAGATAAAACTGATTGCAACAACAAAAGGGGCATCTAATTAGTATCAACTTCTTAAGAAATTTTAAGAAATATATTATTTAACATTTTCCAAAAATGGATATTATAATATTAAATTGATATTGTGAAAAGAAAAATTAGTGTCTGAACCAGGAATCGAAAAATGGACCTCTAGTTCTCTAGAGTAGTATGCGGCCCGCTACACCCCTTCTTGAATGGCACAAACATTAACAAATTCTTTCCCACATATACAAATCTATAATTCTCTTTCGCGTCTCGTTTCGTCGTCCGCTGCCATGGGGTACTGCTGACTACTTCCTGGAGAACTAAGAGGTCCATGCTTTGATTCCTGGTTCAGACATTAATTTTTCTTCACAATATCATTATAAACATTATAATATGATTCATTATTGGAACTTTGTTAAAATACCAATAATGGAAAATGTTAAATAACATCGTTTACCTGCTTATAAAAGTGGGTGGTGTAAAATTCTCAAACATAGATACTTCTAAACCAAGCCGGCCGTTGGCGATGGTAGTGACACCTACCTGGCAGCGGACGAAACGATAATTATAGATTTATATATGTGTAAAGAATTGTTAATGTTTGTGCCAAGTCTAGAAGGGTGTAGCGGGCTGCACTCTAATCTGGAGAACTAAAGATCTACGGTTCGATTCCTGGTTCAGACATTAATTTTTCTTTTCACAATATCATTATAATATTATAATATGATCCACTATTGGAACTGTGTTAAATTAACAGTATTGGAAAATGTTAAATAACATTGTTTACTGCTTATAAAAGTGGTGTGTAAAATTCTCACAATATAGATACTTCTAAACGAAGCCGGCCGTTGGCGATGATAGTGACACCTACTTGGCAGCGGACGAAACGAGAAATATATTAGTAAGCAGATATATTAACGACAGTATAGGAGATCATCAAAGTGGATTTAAAGTAAGTAGGCCTACAATGGATCATAGTTCTGGTGTAAGACAAATTTTAGAATATAAATGACAATATAATTAAACTGTATATCAGTTGTTTGTAGACTTCAAAAAGGCATACGATTTAATTAAGAGGGAGAAGTTATATAGTATCCTGGTGAACTTTGTAATTCCTAAAAATAAGTTAAACTTTATCGAATGTGTCTAAATGGCACAAGGAGTAGGGAGCGTATAGATCAAGAGTTTTTGCTCGATAGTGCGTTTTCTCGTACTTACCAGCAATGGCGACCATTATTGAAAGTTCAACTTCCTACATTTCGGGGTTGCCAACCTAAATAACTATACTGTAATATTACATATACACCCATGTGCGGAAAGTAAAAGCACTGCCCTCTATATATATATATATATATACTACGTAGGCCTACAATGTAGGCTACATACAGAAAATATCCAAAAGGTAGTGTTTAATATACATTATACGAAACAAATTACTGCATTTTAAATGAGCTGAACTTTATTTGAAACAATATAAAACAATAAATACGTACTTGCCGCCATTTTATAAATAATATTGTTCTCAAGGCCTCCTGTTGTTTCAACTAATAAACATTTCCCACACTGTTAACGTTAGTTAATTGTTTATAATGAACGCAGATATTTCATCATCATCATCATCAACATCATCATAGTACATTCACGAATTTAGGCCATTTGTTGACCTGTTTCGGCCTCAAGAGAAACACCATCCAAAAGTCTTTTGAGTGTACGTCATGGTCTTCTTCTTCGTCCTGCAGGTTGATATCTTAACATTTGTTTGGGTATTCTGTGATCTTCCATTCGATGAACATGTTGTATCCATCTTGACTTATAATCAGAAATTTTGTTTTCTGAAGATTCCATGTGTAATTCTTCTAAGATGTCTTCATTTTTTTGTGATCTAGTAGTGTGTATCCTGCAGTCCTCCGAAGATATCTCATTTCAGCAGATCTAAGTCTCTGTATATCCCTTTGTTTCAACGTCCATACTTCGCTACCATACAAAAGAGTTGGAAGAGCCAGTGCTTTATACACTTTTAATCTTGAATGCTTTTGGACTAAGTGTGGCTTGAAGATAGAATTTATTAATCCTAAAATTCTTAAAAATGTTTCTTCTTCATATGAGATATTGCATCCTAGATATGTAAAATTATTCACCTGCTCCAAAATGTTATTGTCCAGTACAATTTTACTTCTGACAGGATCTACACCTTGAAATGCCATTATTTCTGTTTTTTCTGTAGATATCTTCAAACCATATTCTTCTGTAATTTTTTAAGTTAATACAGACCTTTCTGTAGATTATCTTAGGAATTTGCTATTATTATTTGGTCATCTGCAAACAGTATGGTGTTTAATTTTCTATTTTCTGATATTCTTATTCCAAATTTATATTTTTTGTTCCAGCAACATATTACTTCATTGATATAAATTGCATAGAGTGTTGGGGATAGGGGGCAGCCTTGTCTCACACCACGATTTATAATTCCTTCTTCAGAAAATCTGTTATTTAATTTAATCCAACAAAAATATTATTATTATTTTACTGTTATTTACTGTTTTGAAAACACCATCGCGCAAAAAATAATGTACAAAACACGTTTGTGAAGTGTTTAAAGAATTTCGGAAATTAAATCCAAGCGATAGCCAGGTTTTTAAACATGTTTTCCTCGGTTCTGTTGAACCACTTCCCAACCTGGCATCGCAGTATACTATTTCAAATACTTTTGAAATTCACAATGAGTTAAAACAAGAAGATACACTATATACTCTATTATTCAATTTTGTACTAGAGCATGGCATCAAATCTTTAGAGGATAAATAAGACGTACAACTGAATGGTATTAACAAGCTGTTAGTTAATGCTGATGATGTAGTATTATTAGAATATAGTGAGGAGATACTAAGGGCGAACACGCATATTCTAATAAATGAGTAACACCAAGGAATTGGGTCTGGAGATATACATCAATAAAGCAAATTAACCTATCTGGGCACATATAAGTTCATTATATAATGGAAATGGAGAGTTAATGACAAATGAGAGAAATTTTAAAGAGTTGAGTTAAATTCAGATACTTAGGAACGATTATTACAATCAGGAATGAGGTGCAGAAATATATTAAGCATAGGCTCAATTCTGGAAATACATGTTATTAAGAAATACAGGGACTTTTGTCATCCCAACTTCTCACAACGAACGTTAAACTGAAAATATATAAAAGTGTTTTTCTCCCCAGGGATGCGAAACATGGACTCTTACTTCAAGGGAGGAGAAAATGAGTATGTGACAATGAGGTTCTTAGGAATGGACAAATGAGAGGAGAATATGCAGGTGAATGGAGAAGACTAGATAACCGTGAGCTACATGATCTTCATGGGAAACCACCAATAATAAGAAGAGTTAAGTCTCATAAACTGCGATGGGCAGGACATGTGGCACGAATAGGAAATTAACGAAGTGAACGGAAACTCCTTGTAGAAAATCGCCCAGTAGATAGGCCAAGAATGAAGTGGGAGAGTAACATTAATCATGATTTGAGGGAACTAAATATATGGGATGATTGCAAAATTTGGTTCAGGACAGGTATGTATGGAGAACTTAGCACGAACATGAACCTACGTGTTCAACAATGCTAGCAAATTAGTTAAAACAGATGGCGTGGCCATGGGAAGTCCATTAAGTCCCGTAATAGCAAATTTCTACATGGAAAATTTTGAAAAACAGGCTTTGGAGAATGCTACCTTAAGACCCACAGTTTGGCTGAGATATGTGGACGACACCTTCGTCATTTCAGAGTATGGTGAGGAGGAACTAGATAACTTCAAGAAACACATAAATGGTATTTGTCCCAGCATCCAATTCACCCTGGAAAAAGAACAAAACAACAGCCTACCGTTTTGGATGTTTTGGTAATCCGAAACCAAGACATGACACTTGGACACAGGTTTACAGGAAAAATACTCACACAGACAGATACCTACATAAACAGTCCTACCATCCGAAACAAAAAACGCGGAATGATAAAAACCCTATTTAAAACGAGCCCAAAGGATTTCGGACCCACAGTATCCTGCAAGAAGAAATCAATCATCTCCAAGCAGCTTTTCAAACCAATGGATAGAGCAAAACATATTTTCGTCGAGCCATAAATCCCAAGAAATATAGGTGCGAAAACGAAAACAAGGAACAGATAAATGATAAGGTTAACCTACTTTTATCAAAACAATAACAGAGAAAATAGGACGAATATTAAAGAAATATAACATTTCAAGAACCTACAAACCAACACAAAAAATCAGCAATATACTGCGCCCAGTCAAAGACGCTAGAGATCCTTTAAGTTCTGCCGGTATATATCGTATCCCGTGCAGTTGTGGAGAGGTAGAACAAAAATAATGATTAACACAAAATTGCAAGAACACATGAGACACTGCAGACTAAAACAAAATGAAAAATCGGCCGTAGCGGAACACTTCATGAACAACCAACAACATATTATAAGATTCGAAGAAACTCAGGTATTATCCCAAACATCACATTACTACACCATACTATACAGAGAAGCCATCGAAATATATAAACATAAAAATTCCTTGAACAAAAAAGAAGAAACAATGAAGATAAACAAAATATGGATCCCAGCACTGCATAACACGACAACGAAGCCTATGACTTCTGCAAACGGCACAAAAACAGCACAAAACACGGACCGCGCAGAAACCCCCCCCCACCACCCGGGGTTTACCTATAAATAGAGAGACAGTTTCCAACGACCAGACTACAACACTCTACGATGAAAGTGCGTGTTTTGTGATCTAGTTCGATAGATATAACTACCGAATCTGGATCACTTTCTAGTTCCTTTACTAGTTTGTCTATTACTACATTCTGTAAGTAGACAATTCGAAGGCTGGTTTGAACCGACCTACACTATTTTGACGGAGCCATGATAGTTTGAGAACCAATGGTCTCTGTTTTAGGTTCAGGTGGGATTTTAGGCTCACCTAAGGCCTTGAGTTGCAAGGTCTTTTCTTCCCGCGCCTTGAAGGTCCCGGTACTTTTCTTCTTTTTAGACTCAGCGCTAGTAACAGCGTTAAGATTGGCGTTCTGGGCGGTCTCAGGCCGAAGAACAGCTGACTCTTTCCGGTCTGAGATATTGGGTAAGACAGTTGGAGCAAGCTCCGCCATGACTGTCTTTTTTTTTGGTACCAGGAGTGACCTGAGCTACCTTCTTCTGCAACCGTCGATATGGCTCAATCTTCACTTTGTAGTGGATGAATCGTCGAAGTTTTAATAGATTCACGATCTCTGGGCCATCCCTCAGAGTGACCACGAACATGGGCAATGGATTCTTGGTCCTTCCGGATGTCATATTGACAACCTCGAGGATGGTTAATAGGAAGTGTCCTGACATACCTTAAATAATGCCTCCTGTTGCTAAATAGCAATGGAGACCAACGCTGATCAATTTGGCTTAAATTTTTATTAAATTCAAGCCACTCTACCAAGGTTTTCGGTGGTTTCCCTTGGTGTTAAGACAAATGTCGGAGTAGTCCCCTAGAGTCCACCAGTAAAATATTAAAGTCCAATTTTTTTTTCAAAATTCAAAAATGTTCAACAGATCAGCTAAATCCAAAAAGAGCCGTTTCTGATTGGAATGTCGACTTGGCTTCCCGCTCTTGCCCTTTTGACGGTTGGCGGCTTCTGCGGCGGTGGTAGTCTTCCTGTTGGCGTGCTTGGATTGGCGGCTAGAACATCAACTAGAACTTCAGCGAAGACAGCGTCACCAAGGCTTGTTAATGTCCGACCACTAGATCTTTGACTCTCGGTCTCCGCGTCTGGGTATTGTTGGCAATGGATAAATCACGTATCATCATCAACGAAAGAACATATATCAAAAGGGCTAAAGAGGGACAGAAAACCCTAAAATAGCTGGAGGTTGGTTTCATGAACCATTTATTCCCTTATCGGCTGTCGAGGATATATCCAGGAAACTGGATATCTCCTTGGCGGTCTAGGGGAGGGGACGTATGTTGGAGAGGAAATTCAACTTCCAAATACATAGACGGACGGACGGAACGACCAGAGAGATTGAGAGGCATTCGATAGAGAGAAGAATAGAAGAAAAGAAGAATTCATGAAACTTCGCAAAACAGAGACTACAGCTCTAGCTACGGTCATCTGAACAACTGCTGGCTTGAAAATAAGTCAGTATATATAAGCTCGCTGTGATTGGTCAGCAGTCCACGAGAGCTTATACCCAGTATAAAAGCTATCTCTCAAGACATCATCTGATTGGACAGCAAACTTCAAACCATCAAGATGCCTAAATACAGCAAGTATTTAAAGAAATATTCAAAAAATCAACAAGAGAACATCACATCATGTTCCAAGACACAGAAGCAAAGGGAATCTACTGCTCTGCCAGTAAATTCAGCAGCCACGGCTGCTGACAAAGTCGAGTCCCATCCTGTCGTCCCCCTGCCTACAGAGACCTCATCATTTGAAAATGGAGGGGACTGTGGAGGCTCGAAGTCGAAGGACTCGCTCCCAAAGAAGATTTGGACCTCTTCCCTACTGGTACTTCGGGTTTATACATATCTACTGACAGCAGTGAATGAGGAGTTCTTTAAATCCGAACCTCACGCATTCATTTGAAACAACGCCAGGTTCGGTACAAGGGTTAGGCTGAATTCAGTTGAAGCCTACAAAAAGTACCAGCAACTGCTCAAGAAAAACAACATCCCTTACAAGAAAGAAGAAAGGCGACAAGCTACAACAACAAGAAGAGTAGTTGTAAAAGGAATAGATCACATCATTGAGCCATCCTATATTCGGACTGACTTGAAGGCCAATGGATTTGAGGACTTAAAGGTTGTCAATATGACATCCGGAAAGACAAAATCCATTGCCCATGTTTGTGGTCACTCTGAGGGATGGCCAGAGATCGTGAATCTGTTAAAACTTCGAAGGCTCATCCACTTCAGAGTGAAGATTGAGCCATATCGACGGCTGCAGAAGAAGGTAGTGCAGGTCACTCCTGCTTCCAAAAAGAAGACAGTCATAGCAGAGCTTACTCCAACTGTCTTACGAAACTTCTCAGACCGTAAAGAGCCAGCTGTTCTTTGGCCTGAGACCGCCCAGAACGTCAATATTAACGCTGTTACTAACGCTAAGCCTAAAAAGAAGAAAAGTACCGGGACCTCCAAGGCGCGGGAAGAAAAGACCTTGAAGCTCAAGGACTTAGGTGAGTCCAAAATCTCACCTGAACTCAAAACAGAGACCATTGGTACTCAAACTACCATGGCTCCGCCAAAAAAGAGTAGGTCGGATCAACCAGCCTCTCGAATTATTGTCTACTCACGAATGCAGTAATAGACAAACTAGTTAAGGAACTAGAAAGTGATCCAGATTCGGTAGTTATATCTATAGAACTATATCACAAAACACGCACGTTTACAGTAGAGTGTATGACAAACGTATAATGAAAATAGGAAGTGTCCTGACACACCTTAAATAATGTCTCGTATTGCTAAATAGCATTGGACACAAAGCTGATCAATTTGGCTTAAATGTTAATTACATTCAAGCCACTCTACCAAGGTTTTCGGTGGTTTCCCTTGGTGTTAAGACAAATGTCGGAGTGGTCCCTTAGAGCCCACCAGTAAAATATAAAAGTCCAATTTTTTTTCAAAATTCAAAAATTTTCAACAGATCATCTAAATCCGAAAAGAACCGTTTCTGATTGGAATGTCGACTTGGCTTCCCGCTCTTGCCCTTTTGAGGGTTGGCGGCTTCTGCGGTGGTGGTAGTCTTCCTGTTGGCGGCACAGTGAGTCGGCTAGAACATCAACAGGACCATCACCGGCAGTCAGCATCAGTAAGGCTTGTTAATGTCTGACCACTGGACTTTTGTCTCCCGTTCTGCGGCTGGTTACGGTTGGCACTAGAATGTACACTCGATTTCATCATTGAAGATACTCAAAATGGCTAAAGAGGGTTTAGAAATCCCTAAAGTAGCCGGAGGTTGGTTTCATGAACCACTGATTCCCTTCTCAGCTGTCGAAGATGCATCCAGGAAACTGGATATTTCCTTGACGAGCTAGGGGAGGGGACGTATGTTGGAGAAGAAATTCAAATTCCAATACATAGACGGACGGACGACAAGCCAGTCTGCAGCCGACTGTTGAGGAGTTCACAGATAGCACGCAGTATCTCCTGATGAGGTCTACCGCAGCAGGAGACGAAACGTCGAGTATGAAGACAACCGGACCACGGCCTATAAGCCCGGAAGACGAACCAAATATGGATCAAGACGCCGGCCGTGAAAGCCTACAATAATAGTTAAAACAGTGTTTATTTATTTTTTTTAATTTTTGGGCCGTGGATTTTTGTGCTAAAATTAAATATTGCATCATAATGTTTTAAGAAATAAAACTTGTGACTACATCCGAAACATTATTGAATCTTAATTAAAAATGGCAGGCATTTTATGAGCTAGAAATTAATATTGCACAAAAGTTTACTGGAAATTAAAATATCTGTATTTTGTCTTGTATTCGCACACATTTACAAACAATTCATTAGTTTATTTTATTGCGTTGCAGTTTTAATTTCCAGTACAGTACTGAAGTCTTTCTAAGCAAGAAAAAGTTGAAAGGAAGTGGGGTCACTGTTCGCGAGGACCTAACGAAGTGTCGCTATCGCCTGCTACAAGACAGTATACAGAAATACGGTATTCAAAATGTATGGACAATGGACGGTGCCGTCATAGCTAAAGTAAATGGCGAAAAACGCAAAATTAGATTTTCTACGGATATCAACTAGATAGGACCTGAGTGTAAAATATGTTTACTTTGTCTTTTCTTTGCTAACAATTATATTGTTAATTTATTTCTAATTTAGGTAAGTTTTAAGTTTATTATTTTTTATTTAGGACAACTTACTTGTTTTATTTTAATTTTTTAAGTTCTTTGTTTAGCTAAATTATTTTAATTTTATTAGAGTTATTACAGTACATAGTTTATTTTTACTTTCTGCTATTGGCAACATTGAGCTGACAAATGAAGACTTGTTTGTAACCTCTGACTCACTCACCTTCTCCAATCACCCTCTTATTGTGCAGACAACTTTTAACGCAGGTAGCAACATTCCTCAATCCCAACCATCCCCTCCAACAACAAATACTACTAGTCTACTTAAGAATGCATTTTCTATTGATAAATCATCACTTAAAATCGCTCACGTAAATTCACAAAGCATTCTGTCCCACTTTGATGAGTTTGAAACCATATTTTCATCTCTTGGACTGAGCGCCATTTTAATTTCGGAAACCTGGCTGACCCCTTCCATACCTTCGTCCCTTGTTCACCTAGACGGATATACATTGCTCAAAAATGACAGAATAGATAAAAGAGGCGGAGGAGTTTGTGCCTTTATATCAAATGAGCTTAATCCAAGAATTGTCCACAAGTCCCCTTCTGTATATTCCGCTCGCCCCGAGTTCTTATTCGTAGAAATTCAAGCCAGTCTAAAAAAATGTCTCTTATGCATTGTATACAAACCTCCAAAAATAAGGCACCTTTCGGATCTAGAAAACGCTCTGAACGATTCGTTACCTCATTATGAACACGTTATTGTCGCAGGCGATTTTAATACAAATCTTCTTCAGACTGACTCACCAGCCATACAACTTAAAAATATGTTCCAAAGCTTAAATATGACAATTGTTCCTTTCTCTGCCACACATCATACTGCTAATACCGACACTCTACTGGACTTAATAGTGACTACACATCCACAGAAAGTACTGTCATATGGACAAAAGTCCTGCTCCCGGCATATCTGCTCATGACATTGTATTCGTAGAATACTCACTCCAATGTCCTAAAAGACGCTCTAAATTGATTACGTACAGAAATTTACAAAACATAGACGATACTAAACACTAAAATCAGACGCTTTAGAACTACCTTGGTACACAATATAGAATCTTAGATCAGTTGATGAAAAAGTAGACACATTTAATACACTGATATTACAACTATATGATAGACATGCACCAGTAAAAACCCGACGATTTTCCCGCCCCCCTGCACCCTGGATGAATGACTCAATACGTGAACTTATGTCAAAACGAGACAAAGCATACCGAACATACAGACGACATAAAAATGACGAGAACTGGCAACTATACAACCACTTAGAAACACAACTACACAAACTATACGCAATGCCAAACTACGACACACGCCCACAGTATAATCGGACCTGAAATAAGTGCACGGGACACTTGGCGAAATCTCCGTGCAATGGGACTTAGACAGTTGAATCCCTCAACTGACTCAATAGACATTTCTGTAGATGACTTAAATGAACATTTTACCTCAATACCCATGACACCTCCAGACAACAAGACTAAAATAGACATTCTTAAAGACTTATCCCCATCCCCACATATAGGAAGAGATAAATTTTACTTTAACGACATTTCGCCTATAGACGTTAAAAAAGCACTCAAGCGGATTAAATCCAATGCACAAGGAACAGATAACATCAGCATTTTAATGCTAAATAAAATCATTGACATTATACTACCCACAGTGACTCATATTTTTAATGCTTCCCTTATAACTTCTATCTTCCCTACTGTATGGAAACAGTCTAGAGTTCGGCCTATACCAAAAATAAGTACACCTACTAACTGTAATGACTACCGACCGATTAGCATCCTTCCGACATTATCTAAAGCCCTGGAACATATTGTACATAAGCAAATGACTGAATATCTCCAAGAAAATCACCTCCTTGATCCTTATCAATCCGGCTTTAGATATGGTCATAGCACAACCACAGCTTTGCTAAAAATTACTGAAGATATTCGTGAAGCCGTGGACAGACGTCAATTGACTCCTTTAACCTTACTTGACTTCAGCAAAGCTTTTGACACAGTAGACCACGACTTACTTATGATAAAGCTCAAGCACCTACACTTGTCTGACAGCGCTGTATCCTGGTTCGACTCATACCTGTACGGTCGTCAACAATACGTTTCATTAAACTCTAGATCTTCGACTTGGCGCAACGTGCCGGCTGGAGTCCCCCAGGGCAGTGTTCTCGGGCCTCTTCTCTTCTTTTCTCAATCTACATAAATGACTTGCCAACTGTACTAAAGCACTGCCGTTATCACCTCTACGCTGATGATCTCCAAATTTACCTACATTCACCTCCTCATTCTCTCTATAACAGCTTGACAAAAATGAAT
Source organism: Diploptera punctata (assembly GCA_030220185.1). Lineage (NCBI taxonomy): Eukaryota > Metazoa > Arthropoda > Insecta > Blattodea > Blaberidae > Diploptera > Diploptera punctata. The sequence continues at coordinate 96,339 of JASPKZ010010415.1, forward strand.
GACGATCTCATATCCATCTTTAACTGGTCTTCAAGTATCGGTCTAAATCTAAATCCTAACAAGTCACAAGTAATTCTAATGGGACAACAAAGACTGCTTACAACCTTTGACATATCTACACTACCAAACATTACTATAAATAATATAATTATCCCTTATTCTTCTTCAGTAATAGATCTTGGACTACATCTAGACGCAAATCTAACCTGGCAAACACAAGTGAAACACATATGTAAAAAGACTTTCTCCATCTTACATTATCTTAGACGTTTAAAGAATTTTCTCCCAGTTTCGTTAAAACAAATCCTTGTGCAGCATCTTGTGTTACCACACTTCGATTATTGTGACATTATATATAATGATCTAAACTATGACTTGTCGCAGAGACTGCAGCGTGTTCATAATGCTTGCATTCGATTCATGTTCAATATCCGCCGTTATGACCATATTTCCGAACACTTTAATAACCTCTCTTGGCTCCGTCTTACTGACAGACGTAAATTGCACTCTCTTTCACTACTTTTCAAGCTTCTGAATTCCTACATCCCTACTTACCTGGCGTCTAGATTTGAGAAGTTATCCTCTTACCACAATATTGACTCTAGATCACAAGATAGCAGTCTGCTAACAATTCCTCTTCATAGCACTTCCTCCTATTCTACTTCCTTCACAGTAGCCTCTGCCCGCTCCTGGAATCTCCTTCCTCAAGATATCAGGGGTTGCCGCACACTTGGTACCTTTAAGTCACGCTTATACAGTTACCTGTTGTCTAATAATTAATTTTTCTCTATTTATTTAATTTTATACTATGTCATTAATCTTTTCCTGTTTTTTATATATATTGTACATATATATTTAATTCGTTAAATTTAGAGTAAATCAAAATACATTACTTACTTACTCACTGGCACCATCGAACCCGTAGGTTCATGGCCGCACGGACATAAGCTCTCCATACATCCCTATCCCGAGCCAATGCCTTCCAATCACTCCCTGTATAACCCACCTCCCTCAAATCATAGTTAATGTTGTTCTCCCACCTCATTTTTGGTCTACCAACTGGGCGTTTTCCTTCTGGCTTTCCTACAAGAAGTTTCCATGCACGTCTTTCATTCCCCATGCGCGCAACATGTCCTGCCCATCGCAGTCTAACGGGACTTAACTGTTCTTATTATATCTGGCTTCCTATAAAGACCATGTAGTTCATTGTTATGTAGTCTTCTCCATTCACCTGTCTGTTCATCTCTCTTTGGTCCAAAAATTTTCCTAAGAACTTTATTCTCAAATACTCGTAATCTCCTTTCCTCCCTTAAAGTAAGAGTCCATGTTTCGCACCCATATAATATAACTGGTAGAACAATAGTTTTATATATTTTCAGCTTAACGTTTTTTGAAAGGAGTTGGGACATCAAAAGTCTCTGCAATGCATAATAGCATGCATTTCCAGAATTGAGCCTATGTTTAATTTCTTTGTGCATCTCATTCCTATTTGTGATTATTGTTCCTAGGTATTTGAATTCAGCCAATTCCTCAAAATTTCCCTCATTTGTCATTAGCTGTCCATTTCCATTATATAATGTATTTCTACGTGTGATCATATATTTAGTTTTACTGATATTTACTTCCAGTCCTAATTTCTTAGTGTTACTCAATAGTGTGTGCGTGTTGGCCTTTAGTATCTCCCCGCTATCGGCCAGTAGTACTACATCATCAGCATAAACTAACAGCTTATTAATACCATTCAGTTGTAAGCCTTCCTCATTTTCTAAAGATTTAATGGCATGCTCTAGTACAAAATTAAATAGTAGAGGAGATAGTGCATCTCCTTGCTTTAACCCATTCTGGATTTCAAAAGTGTCTGAAAACTGTTTGCCTACACGCACCCTACTCGTTGAGCCATTTAGACACATTCGTATAAGTCTAACTAACTTTTTAGGAATTCCAAACTCCAGCAGGATACTATATAACTTCTCCCTCTTAATTGAATCATATGCTTTTTTGAAGTCTACATATAGTTGATATACAGTATCATTATATTCCCATTTCTTTTCTAAAATCTGTCTTATACTAAAAATCTGATCTGTTGTAGACCTGTTTCTTCTAAATGCACATTGATGATCTCCTAGAATGTCATCAATATAGGGAGTAAGTCTGCTTACTAATATATTTGTTAGAATTTTGTACGAAGTTGAAAGTAATGAGATGCCCCTATAGTTGTTGCAATCAGTTTTATCTCCTTTCTTATAAATTGGTACGATAATTGATTTTCTTCCATTCATCTGGAAGAGCTTCTTTTTCCCAAATCATACTAAGCAACCAGCGTATCTTGTCCATCAATTTTTCTCCCCCTGATTTTATCAGTTCTGCTGGGATCTCATCTGAACCAGATGCTTTATACATCTTCAATTTTTTCAATTGCCATTTCAACCTCTAATGCACTTGGCTCTGCGACTAGCATTTCTGCTGTCTGTAACTTATCCTCCTCAATGTCCTGTTCTGTATGTACATTTAATAGCTGATTAAAATAACTTTTCCATCTATTTAATATACTCTTGGAATCTGCAATCATATCCCCATTTTCATTCCGAATTATGTTTGTTCTAGCCTGAAACCCTTTCTTCTCTATACTAATTCCCTGATATAATTCTCTAATGTTCCTATTTTTTGCATTCATTTCAAGATCATTAATCTTCTCTCTCAAATATTCCCTCTTTTTACTCTTTAGTAACTTGGTGGTTTCCCGTCTAACACTACCCAATTCCTCTAAATTTACCTCATTTGGCTCGTGTAACCATTTAATTTTTGCTAGCTTTCTTTTCTTTACAATGTCGGCACATTCCTCATCAAACCATTTCTTTTTTTGCCTCTTTTTTAAACAACCAATGCTTTCTGATGCTGACAATTTAATAGTATCTCTTATAGCCTCCCATTCTTTATTTATATCAGTTTCTTCTTCGTTTGCCACATTGTCATCTGAAGATTCCAGTACTTCAAATCTATTAGCAATTTTGATTTGGTATTCTTGCCGCATTTCATCATTTTTCAAGTTTTTTAATTCATATTTTACAGAATCATCTTTAGCGTTTGTTCCTCTCATAAGCGATAGCCGTTGTCTGATTTTCACACCTGACCAGATGATGATCTGAATTGCAGTCTGTCCCTCTAACTGATCTAACATCAATGATGCTACTGTGCCAGCGTTTATCCACTAATACATGATCTATCTGGTTCCGAGTTTCTCCATCTGGGGACGTCCAGGTGTATTTATGAATATCCTTATGCTGAAATGTTGTGCTCTTAACAACAAGATTCTTTGATGTGGCAAATGTGACTAATCTAACCCCGTTGTCGTTACTATCTTCATGAAGACTGAATTTGCCTATTGTTGGTTTGAATATATCTTCCCGCCCCCACTTTTGCATTAAAATCTCCTAAGACAATTTTCATATTATATCGTGAAAGGCTATCAAATAAGCATTCTAATTCTTCATAGAACTCATCCTTGATCTTGTCTCATCTTTATCTTCTGTGGGGGCATATACATTTACAATTATAAAATCATGTCGTTTACCCTTTAGAATTATGTATGATATCCTATCACTAACAAACTTAATATCTCGGATAGCGGATAGGATCCTCCTTCTGACTAAAAAACCCGTTCCAAATGCAGGTCTTTCTGCACCCCCATAGTATAATGAAAAGCTTCCTGATTCCTGACTACCTTCTCCTGGCCACCTAACTAATCAAAATACATTATAAATATTAATTGTATTGTATTCATAACTTGTAATCGTTTATATTTATAGATATATATTGTAATTTAGATTTAAGACAATTTTTTGTTTGTATTTTTTTTAAACCTGGTTGAGTGGTAGACAAGGCCTTAAGGCCTTAACTCTGCCAGATAAAATAAAGCTATTATTATTATTATTATTATTATTATTATAAGAATCCGTGGCATTTATTATTAATAACACTATTGAAATATATTCACATTACGCTAAAAGCAGTAGGTCGCGGGTTCAAGTTCCAATGGGGTCACCATATTTAAACTGGCCTACATTTTCTTGCGGCATCATGACCCTGGGGTCGACCATTCTCCAACAAAAATGTGTACCAGCCGTTTGTTCTGGAGATAAAGGTGGGCGTCATGCTAGACAAACAACCCGGCTGATATCTCTTGATGAATTTCTAGAAAGCTGAGCCTTAACACCGTACTATCTCAAGAGCCTCCTAAGGCATATAACGACATCACTGTACTTAAAATATTCCAACATCTAATTTTGTTTTATGAGTTTTGAATGTGTAGAAATTAAGTGATAAGTTGTTTTCTCTTTGTCTTCAAACTACAGATATGAAAGATAAAACAGTTTTCTCTCTTTGTTATTCGAAAGAGAACCAGACTCGTACAAGCCGCTACTGACATGTGTTTTGCTGTTTCAGGAGAAGTAACAACCCGCATGTTACGAGTCAGAAAAGACCAAACGTAACTAACAAGACTAACGAAAGTTAAAAGAACAAAGTAGAAAAATGAAAAAATAAAGAGAAAAATAGCAGAAGTCGTAAAACACGACAGAAAGTCAAGTTTGCTTAAGCCAGGTCTCTCAATTTTCCAGAGTGAACTGGTTGCCTAGGCAACGGTTTGGACTTCTGCTCTAATTTTCCACCGGGATACAATACTCATACTCTTATCTCAAATTCAGCAGTAATGGACAGGGTACAGTGCGTTGCTTATTATAGTAAATATTCGTCATCATTAACACCATTAGAGACAGTAGTTTTCGCAAATGCAATAAATTGGTAATGTGCGTAAAATTCGCAATGCTCCTTTCAAACTTATTTTAGTATATTACTGCTTTTATTAATTCACGATAAAATACGAAAAAAATATTCCGCGAAATAAATCCGAAATGATTCCTTTAAAACTTTCCTATAATAGTACCAAAAAAAATTGCTGATTAATTGAAACAACTGGCACAATTAATACAGTAATTAAACTTCTCTCGTTCTGCGACATATAGAGGAACTTCGGGTAATTTGTACCCCTGTTTTGAATTTGTTTTTTATTTTTAAATTAAGGATTTGAATTTTGTTTAATTCCAGTGATCATCATATCAGGCATTGTAACTATGAAATAGAATTGTTATTTTATTCAAATATGGAAACATCTTCATAATTTGGAAACTTTTTTACATTACTGTACAAGAAAGATCCACTTTAACCTCCACATTCGGATAAAGTGAACCCAGAGTTCACCTTAGATTTTTACTCTATTGTTAAGTTTATTTACTCTATTAAGTCATACAGACAAGCAAAGATTAATCTGAAAATGTTTGTAACTGATCATAATTAAAAGCGTTGATATTTATTTAATGCATTGAAAGAATTGTTGTTGATTATAACATCCACATGTCAATCAACTGCAGAAAGCGACGGTCTTTGGGTTTAGTAAAATTACAAAGATATTAAATAAAATTAATTACGTCAATGGTTTTTACAGATAGCATCCTCGTTGATAAAGTATATATATTCGTGTAAATTGGACCCAGGTCCTTGTGGAGGGCCCACATTAACAGAATTATTTTATGTTTAATTATTTTTACAGCCACCATGTCACATAATATCAAGTCAAACCCGTCAGCATGTACATAATATATTTAGGAGTTTTTTTTTCAAAATGTTTAATATTCAATAGCACAAATTAAGAATTGATTCTTAGCTTGAAAAACTTTTAAAGTGATCATTTTCATAAATATCTCAAATAAACCCTTCTTCGCATAAAGAATAAACGAAAATGGCCTTGAATCCCTCAAAGTTGATAAGGAGAAGAAGATTTTTTTTTTCTGTTCTAGGGCAGCACCAATTAAAGAAGATGTTAACAGGGTCCACTGAAACAGAAGGTTCCACATTACCCGAACTTCCCTATAACAATATGTTTATACAAGACACTAGCAAGAGCTGTACTATGCTAAAGAAGTTTATTCATTTTTTCCTCCAATACCTCCAGGCTGCCTTTCATTACATTCTAGCTTTCCCCCATGACATTGGCGGAATTGTAATCCGTTTCTTATTGTGACACCTGGAAGTCGGAGTTGCGTTATCTCGATCATATGATGGGTGATAAATGATATCGAAGTACCAGGAAAGTCATTATCGTAAACTTAATCTATATTCCAGACCATGGGCAACCACAGGAAAAATTCCTTTTAAGAAAGATTTATTTGGTCTGACCGAGATTCGAACCTGGGACTTCATGAACTGTAGTCAGAAACTCCGACAACAAGCCCATCAGGCTATGCGAAGGAAGTGACGCATGGGCAATGAGGAATGCAGGAATCGTCAGAATGTCAACGTGAAATGAAGTTCATGAGAGCAACAGCAGGATACACTCACTTAGAACTCAGAAAAACAAGGAGACCATTAAAGAACTTCACATACAACTGTTATAAAGTTTGTAAATAAATACTAACTCAACTGGATTCTGGACACAATCAGAATCCCAAAAGCCATGCTCCAGTTTCTTTTTTTCTCAGGGGAAGAGATCGTTGAATAAAAACACTTATTGAGATTGTAATAGGCCAAAAGAGCTTATACTTGTATCAGATGATGATGATCCTCCATATCCACATGATAGCGTTATCTCCAGTTTTGAGTGGCGGATGTTAGAAGAGAGAGATTGATTTCTTGTGTCAGTGATTACTACAAGCACAAAAGAAGGATCCGTTGTAGTTAATATAGTGTTTTCGTTGCGGAAAGTCGAATACCAAGCCAAGTAAGGATATAATCACAAACAATGTGCGGAAAATTAAAAAAGCAAGCAGTTTTACGTTAATAATGATAAAATTCATAATAATATTCTGTTAAAGTAAATAGTAACAAAATGTATTTATTTAGCAGTTTTCACAATGTTTCACATCTTCCTGCGCTCAATTAATCTACTATTATACTCCTTCACGTTTCTCTGTCATTCCAATCTCCATCGTCTAATCTCTTTCCCTTCACGCTGCTCAAAAAAACCATCAATCCACGTTGTTTTTGGTCGTCCTCTACTTTTTTCTACCATGTGACACCCATTCAAGTATTATTCTTGGGAATGTATCTTCTGCCATTGTTTTTTACACGACCATACCATTTTGATCGTTTGTTTGTCTTTTGTGAAATCAACAACTGAAGTTTGAACATTCATATTTTGTTTAATTATGCTGTTTCCTATTTTATATGTTCTAGAAATTCCTGATGAATCCATTTCTGCAGAATTTAAATGAGTTTATTGTTCTAGATTTTAATTTGCATGTTTCTGCACAGTATGTCATTGTACTCATTATTGTATTAAAAACGTTTATTTTTGTTTCAGAACGTATATGTTTATCCCCATAATACACTATTTAATTTTTATATTGCAGATTTGTCTTTATTTAATCTCTCATTAATTTCAGCATCATGACTTCCATCTGCACTATTTATTGTCACCAAACATACATATTTGTTACATTCTTTTATTTTTCCATGTCCATCTTCTAAAATCAGATCTTTTGATTGATCTCCTGTTACCATATCGTACCCGGCAGTACATCAAAAAGAAAGTTCACTTACATCACAGTTCAAAAGGTTTAGGAATAGCAGCTGTATGTGCAACTTGTACCTTGATTACTTAGAAATTCAGTTACTGACATATTTTATACAGTTTTAAACAAATTGTGTTGTTTTGAATTTGGGATTAATTCAAATTCGTTCATTTTTGAGTTGTGACGTTATTCTTGCCGGGGTGCGTTTTGTTCAAATTTATCTTTAATCCCCTTTTTCATATGCCTTCATCAGTTTTCTTACGTACTGTAAATCCTTGTAATGTGAAATTGATATAAATATAGTAATAAAGTATTAAAAAAAGTACCTGTCAGGTGTCCTCGTGCTCAACTAGGTTAAAATATTTTAAAAAGAGTAATAAACTATTTTAAAAGATTTTAACCTAATTGAGGACGACGACATCTTCCAGGTACTTATTTTAATATTTGTATTTTTTTGGTTTTACGTTAGAAATTAAAAGATTGTAATGTTGCATAATAAGAAATTATTTTGGGATCTATAAAAATTAATTATTATGCCGATAACATAAATTAAAAAATGCTTAGTAGGCCTATTGTCCTCCCAGAGAAAGAAAGCTCCAAGTAAGTTTGCGGCTGAGCCGAAACACCATGCGAGTCGAGGTTGTATTGTAAACTTCAAATGCATAGTTTCGTAATGTGCTGAAAAACATAATTAAAAACTAGTATATATCATATAAAACTAATAAAACATTTAATATAATATTTAAAACTAATGTGACGTCATATGAGTGTAATATCAAATTAACACAATAGACCTTGCTGGATATCAGGAATCTATACCAACAAATCTAATTTGTTATGTGTAGTACAATGATTCTATTATCAATATGTCATCACTAGCCAATGGCATTCGTGTAAATTCAACACCCTCCGTTCCGCACCCGATGTCATCTCCGCGCGGGGACTTTCTTTCCACTGGGATTACAGTTCAACCAATATTTTAAAAGTGTGAGTTCTGATAATTTATGTTAGAAAGATAAATTTTCTAAAATGCTACAAGTTGATAAATATTAACTTTCTGATTGTTGTAAGCTAATAGTAAAACCATGATTCTTACAGCAGCATCGTGTTTACGGAGCTCAGTCACGTTGCGTCGAAAGGGTTGAACGACAAATTTCATTTCTCATATACTCACTAAGCCAATAACATAAACCTGGTAGTCGAGGGTATGTTTTGTTTTCGCAAGTACTCAAGAATAGATTGCGTCATTCATCCCATTCCGCGCAACATAAGATACAACTAAACTATACGCTGTTCTAAGGATTGTGACTTACAATCCTTTTATAGTGCGTAATTTTATTTGAATCTCGAGTTTAATTGTGTTAAATAAATAAAAATTAACGTAAACATAACTTCACTATTCAGTGCAGTAAGATACCCATAAAATACGCTCGCACTCAACTATAGTGTTGAGTGAGGCTGCAAGAAATATTTCAAGATAAAATAAAAATATACTCTAACAAAATAGCAATATTTGTATAAACTCACAGTTATGAACTTGTAGTTCAATCAGACATTTGCAATATTATCTGTAACAAATAATATATTAATTGATATAATCAGTACTACCAATAGACAAAATTAAATATAAATTATAACGTAACAGTTAAAAATAGTTTTAACAAAATAATTTTAGTTAACCATATAATAAAATTGTAGACTATCCATCATACTTGATCGAGACAAACCAGATGGTCGCGGGTTCGATTTTTTATGGGATAGCAATTTTTAAAAACTGACTAAAACCTTCTGGCCCTGGGTCCAACTCAATATCTAATAGAAATAAGTACCAGGCGCATCCCATGATGCTTATCTGACTGTCGGTATGATAGCTCGTGCAGATTGTCTGCAAAAAGTGGGAGCTTTAAACTCCTTCTGCCCTAAGGAACTCCTAAGGCGTCTAGTGGGATCATGTTAATTTATATATATATATATATATATATATAACTGTGTATACATGAGGATCTCTTCCCCCGTTATTTTACTTTTCTCTTGATAATCTGAAGTCATTCTTCGTATGTGGATTTTCCGGTTCATCTGGTAATCTTCTGGTATATTTTTTACAGATCCTGACTTCAAACTCCTTTTTATTCCGTTAATTCCAATTAGATTCAGTCCTCCACAATTTTGTCATAAATTCTACCTGTAAATTTTAGATCTTTTTTCGTAAAATCTAAAGTTTTACTCCCATAAAGCAAGTTTGGAATGGCCAAGATATTGTAATTTTTTTATCTCGTTTCATTTGTTATTTTAGCGAATTCCGAAGGAATTAAGCTACTGAGAGCGTTCTCTGGAAAATGTTTCAGGAAATAAATACATATCTTCATCGATCCTACTATGATGACAACGAAAAACCTGAGCACACACACACACATGTGTGTGTACGTGTGTGTATGCGTGCTTGCGTTCGAGAGTGCTTGGGTGTATGTATGTAGGTACGTATGTATGTAGGTACGTAATAATAATAATAATAATAATAATAATAATAATATATAATACTAATATAATACTAAAATAATAATAATATTAATAATAATAATAATAATATAATAACAATGTATTATTTACTCTGGCACAGTTAAGGCCATAAGGCCTTATCTTCCACTCAACCAGCACAAATACAAATAAATATTTGAAAAATATAGATATACACTCTACTAATTACAAATAGATAAAGATACTTTAAATGTAGCAATGTAAATTTCATGTACAAACAACATTTTATACCATAATAATAACAATAATAATACTTACGAAAATAATAATAATAATAATAATAATAATAATAATAATAATAATATTATTATTATTATTATTATTATTATTATAATGATAAAATGTACGTATGTATGTATGTATGTATGTATGTACGTATGTACGTATGTACGTATGTACGTATGTACGTATGTACGCGTGTACGTATGTACGCGTGTACGTATGTACGCATGTACGCGTGTACGCATGTACGCATGTACGCATGTACGCATGTACGCATGTACGCATGTACGCATGTACGCATGTACGCGTGTACGCATGTACGCGTGTACTTATGTACGCGTGTACTTATGTACGCGTGTACTTATGTACGCATGTACGCGTGTACTTATGTACGCGTGTACTTATGTACGCATGTACGCATGTACGTATGTACGCATGTACGCATGTACGCATGTACGCATGTACGCATGTACGCATGTACGCATGTACGCATGTACGCATGTACGCATGTACGCATGTACGCATGTACGCAAGTACGCATGTACGCATGTACGCATGTACGCATGTACGCATGTACGCATGTACGCATGTACGTACGTATGTACGCATGTACGTCTGTACGCGTGTACGCATGTACGCATGTACGCATGTACGCATGTACGCATGTACGCATGTACGCATGTTCGCATGTACGCATGTACGCATGTACGCATGTACGCATGTACGTACGTATATACGTATGTACGTATGTACGCATGTACGCATGTACGCATGTACGTACGTACGCATGTACGTACGTATGTACGCGTGTACGCATGTACGTATGTACGTATGTACGTATGTACGTATGTACGTATGTACGTATGTACGCATGTACGTATGTACGCATGTACGTATGTACGCATGTACGCATGTACGCATGTACGCATGTACGTATGTACGTATGTACGTATGTACGCATGTACGCATGTACGCATGTACGCATGTATGTACGCATGTACGCATGTACGTACGTACGCATGTACGCATGTACGTACGTACGTACGTATGTACGTATGTACGCATGTACGCATGTACGCATGTACGCATGTACGCATGTACGCATGTACGTATGTACGTATGTACGCATGTACGTATGTACGCATGTACGTACGTATGTACGTATGTACGTATGTACGTATGTACGCATGTACGCATGTACGTACGTACGTACGTACGTATGTACGTATGTACGTATGTACGTATGTACGTATGTACGCATGTACGTATGTACGCATGTACGTACGGATGTACGTATGTACGTATGTACGTATGTACGCATGTACGCATGTACGTATGTACGCATGTACGTACGTACGCATGTACGTACGTATGTACGCGTGTACGCATGTACGTATGTACGTATGTACGTATGTACGTATGTACGTATGTACGTATGTACGCATGTACGTATGTACGCATGTACGTATGTACGCATGTACGCATGTACGCATGTACGCATGTACGTATGTACGTATGTACGTATGTACGCATGTACGCATGTACGCATGTACGCATGTACGCATGTACGCATGTACGCATGTACGCAAGTACGCATGTACGCATGTACGCATGTACGCATGTACGCATGTACGCATGTACGTACGTATGTACGCATGTACGTCTGTACGCGTGTACGCATGTACGCATGTACGCATGTACGCATGTACGCATGTACGCATGTACGCATGTACGCATGTACGCATGTTCGCATGTACGCATGTACGCATGTACGCATGTACGTACGTATATACGTATGTACGTATGTACGCATGTACGCATGTACGCATGTACGTACGTACGCATGTACGTACGTATGTACGCGTGTACGCATGTACGTATGTACGTATGTACGTATGTACGTATGTACGTATGTACGTATGTACGCATGTACGTATGTACGCATGTACGTATATACGCATGTACGCATGTACGCATGTACGCATGTACGTATGTACGTATGTACGTATGTACGCATGTACGCATGTACGCATGTACGCATGTATGTACGTATGTACGCATGTACGTACGTACGCATGTACGCATGTACGTACGTACGTACGTATGTACGTATGTACGCATGTACGCATGTACGCATGTACGCATGTACGCATGTACGCATGTACGTATGTACGTATGTACGCATGTACGTATGTACGCATGTACGCATGTACGTATGTACGTATGTACGTATGTACGCATGTACGCATGTACGCATGTACGCATGTATGTACGTATGTACGCATGTACGTACGTACGCATGTACGCATGTACGTACGTACGTACGTATGTACGTATGTACGCATGTACGCATGTACGCATGTACGCATGTATGTACGTATGTACGCATGTACGTA